>JACEVL010000365.1:673166-720666 GCA_020284085.1 Aporrectodea caliginosa | reverse complement strand
AGATGGTTCAGTCAAAGATCGATTAAGATCTCAGGCAGAATGTCATCAATGGATTAAGATTAAGATTAAGATAATTAAGATTAAGACAGATTATAAGTCAGAATTTCTCAGGATCGTCCAAGGTCGGTCCGATCAAGATCGTAAGTCGGTCAGATTAAGTGGTCAAGAGATCAAGATAAGATCAAAGGTCGGTCAGGTCAGTCCATCATCAGATTAGAGATCAATCGATCTCTGCAGATCTGCATCAGATCCATCTATCAGAAATTAAAGGTCACTGCAACCATTAAGTCAAATCAACCATCCATCCATCCATCCATCCGTCCATCCAGATTAAGATCCATCCATCCAGTCCATCCGTCCGTCCGTCCGTCAAGTCGTCCATCCATCCAGTCAGGTCAGTCCGTCCGTCCGTCCATCCATCCATCCATCCATCCGTCCAGGTCAGGTCATGGATCCATCAGATCCATCTGTCCAGGTCAAGATCAGATCTGTCAGATCCAGATCCGTCAGATCAGTCAGATCGGGTAAGATCCATCCATTAATGATTCAGATTAATCCAGATATCCATTCATCCATCCATCCATCCATCGATCATCCATCCATCCATTATCCATCCATCCATCCATCAGATCCATCAGATCCAAGATCCATCATAAGATCAAGATTAAGATTAAGATTAATCCATCCATCATCCATCAGATCATCTGATCGGATCAGTCAGATCCAGATCATCCATCCATGATCCATTGAATCCATCAATCATCAGTCCAGATTAAGATCCGGTCAGTCAGAATCAGTCCATCTAGTCCGTCCATCCATCCGTCCATCCATCCATCAATCCATCCGGTCACACACAAATATCAAGATCATCCATCACACCGATCACATATCCCAGTCAAATCCACAGATCTGGGTCATCGTCACACACATCATCAAACCATCAGATCCGTCATCCGATCAGTCAGATCGTTATCCATCCATCCATCCATCCATCCATCCAACTATCCATCCATCATTATCCATCCATCCACCATCCATCCATCCATCCATCCATCCATCCATCCATCCATCCATCCATCCATCATCCATCACCATCCATCCATCCATCCATCCATCCATCCATCCATCCACCATCCATCCATCCATCCATCCATCCATCCATCCATCCATCCATCCATCCATCCATCCATCCACATCCACCCATCCATTTATACACACATACAAACATACACATAAATGCATATATGCGTGCATGAACACAAACACACACACCACACACACACACACACACACACACACACACACACACACACACACACACACACACACACACACACACACACACACACACACACACACACACACACACACACACACACACACACACACACACCACACACACACACACACACACACACACACACACACACACACGCCTATAAATGTATCTGCAGCAGTGATAACTGTGCCTGATATCCGCGTGATCTGAGGCTAATCTCTTCTGCCTTAGGGCTTCTTCTTCTCCTTTTCATATTCGTCGAATTCCATCGCAGATCGACTTCAGATTCCAGGAAGATTTAATAAGAAGACGTTGACGATCTGGGTCTCTCCAAATTACAGCTCAGCTCCCATTTCCAGAGCTAAAGACGACCGCTAGGCGGCGGCGTCAGTGTCACGCCTCTTGACAAGGAGATGGTGGTCATCCGGCGTTCCATTACTTGTTTCTATTTATGTACGTGTCCTTATTTCTACACCTGTCCCTGTTCCTCTCTTTGTCCCTGTCATTGTTCCTGTCTTTGTCCCTGTCATTGTTCCTGTCCTTGTCGCTGTCCCTGTCCCTGCTCTGTCCCTGTCTCAGTTCCAGTCCCTGTGCCTGTGCCTGTCCCTGTCTCAGTCTTCAGTCTCAGTCCCAGACTCTGTCCTTATCCCTGTCCCTGTCCCTCTCCTTCTGTCCCTCTCCTTCTGCCTCTGCCTCTGCCTCTGCCTTCTGCCTCTTCCTCTCCTCTGCTTCTGCCTCTGCCTTCTCCCTCTGCCTCTGCCTCTGCCTCTGCCTCTGCCTCTGCCTCTGCCTCTGCCTCTGCCTCTCCCTCTGCCTCTCCCTGTCCCTGTCCCTGTCCCTGTCCCTGTCTCCTGTCCCTGTTCCTGCCTCTGCCTCTGCCTCTGCCTCTGCCTCTGCCTCTGCCTCTCCCTCTGCCTCTCCCTCTCTGTCTCTCTCTCCCTCTCCCTCTCCCTCTCCCTCTCCCTCTCCCTCTCCCTCTCCCTCTCCCTCTCCCTCTCCTCTCTCTCTCCCTCTCCCTCTCCTCTCCCTCTCCCTCTCCCTCTCCCTCTCCCTCTCCTCTCCCTCTCCCTCTCCTTCTCCTCTCCCTCTCCCTCTCCCTTAAGGAACTGGTCGTCAGTCGTTCCTACCTTTCGTTGATCCGGTGGCGTTGTCAGGTACAGTGGCCGGATTCTGACTCTGGCCTCAGGTGTCCGTAGAATTGGGTTGCACCGTTACCATGGTGATTAATGTCTAGCGGTTTCAGTCTTCGCCTATCATGGCATTTAACCAGGTGAGGTGGCTATAATATAATGGAGAGAAATCCTGGAGGTTATTGACTGACCACGTCTTAAAACACACTTGCTTGGACTTGATAGATAGCCATGTTTGCAGAGCTTTTGTGAGGTACCTAGATGGCGCTATATTAAGTGTTCTTGTAGACAAATAAACACATAAGTACATATATGCATGCATACATACATACAATACATAACCATAACCATAACCATCAATTTATTGCTCCAAACATCGACAAAGTAACATTTCTTTGTACAAAGAACAATATACATACATGCATACATTCATACGTAGGCCTACATACATATATGCGGTCAGAACAAGGCTACTCTATATTAAGACAATCCAAGGTCATTTTGAGGTCAAAAAGGGTAAATTTAAGAGAAAATTCAGGAGAAATAGCCATCTTGTCTGAACTAATCTAACCATGCATATTAATTATCTAACCCCATCTAACCCCATCTAACCCCATCTAACCCCATCTACCCTCATCTAGCCCATCCACTATTATAATAATAATAATAATAAATCCATATAATTTAATACAGAGGCGTTCAGTGTTTTCGTTTTCATAATGCACGATGCTTCAATACGTGGTCGCTTCAGAGCGAGACCTCCTCTGGTTCTGGTGAGTTTTATTTGATTAATACGTTAATATTTAATACGTCAATATTGTAAGGAAAATATCATCGGAATTTAAATTTAGCTGATGAGATGATTTCGACGTTGCTTCTACGGTTCTTTATGTCTGGGTGGAGTTTCCAATAGTCTAGTGGTTAGCGTTCTGGACTGTCAACCGAGGGGTTCAAATCCCGACCAGGGCGGAAATTTGGTTCGATATTTCAACTCCAGCTGCGCCCCCTATAATGAGTACACCGATCGTACACTGTCAGTGGGAGGATCAGACGTTGAGGGAAAGGACTGGCCACCCGCTCTCATATGCCGAGGTTAAGAAAATGAATTGCTAGCACATTCATTCAACCCCGACACTGTTCGTACTCTGACAGTGCCAGTCCCAAGCGTGGAGAAACGAGGAGGGCGACACATCTATGTTATGACACAGTGTCGTTAAACAGCAAATAACCAACCAACCACTTCATATTATTATAGTAGTTTTATATAGCGCCCCTTCAAGACAGTTTACTCAGGAGCGCTCCCAGCCCAACCTCGGTCAAACAGGACAGTCTTAAGGCTAGAGAAGAACTGAGCAGAGTGTCCTATTGAGGTCAGACGCAGTGCCACCGGGCCAGCCACAGAGAAGGCGCAGCGCTGTCGGATAGCAGTCCGAGCGATGGCTGTCTTTCAATGGCAATAGCTGTCTTTCAGGCTGTCTTTCGATGGCTGTCTTTCAATAGCAATGGCTGTCTTTCAGGCTAGCTTAAGGGACTAATCTTCTTCTTATTATGGTGTCTGCTGTGGCGAAAGAGCAATTAAGTTGTTAATTAATTAATTAATTAATTAATTAATTCATTCATTCATTCATTCGTTCGTTCATTCATTCATTCAGTCATTAGTATTAATTAATTAATTAAAATTAATTAATTAATTAATTCATTCATTCATTCCAATCAAAACTTTCATATAACGCCTGAGCTGTCTGTTCGGATACAATCCCAGTCCTTCTTCAAAGAAACAGAAACCTTGTCGTTCTTAACTTCAAACCTGGGACCATCGTTCCTGGAAGTCGACGGCTTCTCACCGGAAGGCGTTTAGCATCACAGCCGACAATCGATGGAACGGACGCTTCCCGTTGCCATGACGACGATTGTCTTACGTTTCTCGTCTGTCTTCAGTCACGTGACGAGTTTTAATGGAGAAAACCAATTTCGAGCAGAGACGGCGACAATCCTGTTGTCATGACGACAATTGTCTTACGTTTCTCGTCTTCAAACACGTGACCAGACTCACTTGAGAAAACCAATTTCGAGCAGTAGGGGTAATTTCTGTAGGCTATTATAGGCCTATTCGTTTTATTGAGAAAGACAATCTGACAAAAACGCAGAAACGCTAACATGAGTGATAATGGATAATAAAAGTTAATTAGAACATTTTAAAATAAACTAGTAAATATCTTTATATAAGGATCTGGGAATAAACTGAGAGTTGTCTTTGGGTGGGAGAGTGTGGTTGTGTGCTCTAGCCTCTAGGTCTCAATTGGTGAAACGAGAGGGGTCGGAGTGGAGGTAGGAGTTGGTGAAGTATATGCTTGGTAATGACAATCCAGTTGTCATGACGACGATTGTCTTACGTTTCTCGTCTTTGAACACGTGACCAGATTTAGCTGAGTTTCGAGCAGTAAAGGTAATGACAATTCTGTTGTCATGACGACGATTGTCTTAGGTTTCTCGTCTTCATACACGTGACCAGATTTAGCTGGAAAAAAACAATTTCGAGCAGTAAAGGTAATGACAATCGTGTTGTCATGACGACGACTGTCTTACGCCTTCAAACACGTGACCATGTTTAGCTGAAAAAACAATTTCGAGCAGTAAAGACAATGACAATTCTGTTGTCATGACGACGATTGTCTTAGGTTTCTCGTCTTCATACACGTGACCAGATTTAGCTGAAAAAAACAATTTCGAGCAGTAAAGGTAATGACAATCGTGTTGTCATGACGACGACTGTCTTACGCCTTCAAACACGTGACCATATTTAGCTGAGAAAAACAATTTCGAGCAGTAAAGACAATGACAATCCTGTTGTCATGACGACGATTGTCTTACGTTTTTCGACTTCAAACACGTGATCAGAGCAGAGAAAACAATTTCGAGCATGGGCAATGACAATCCTGTTGTCATGACAATGATTGTCCTACGATTCTGGTCTTTCTTCAGTCACGTGACCAGGTCTAACGCAGAAAACCAATTTCGAGCAGAGGCGGTGACAATATTGTTGTCATGACGACGATTGTTTCACGTTTCTCGTCTTTGAACACGTGACCAGGTCTAGCGGAGGAAACCAATTTCGAGCAGGTGGGTCAATGACAGTCCTGTTACCATGGCGACTGTAATCTGACGTATTAGCTTCTCCTTGGGAACGGTGTGCGTGACAAAGTCGAGCGACTGAGCGGAGGGGTTAACTGGACAGACGCAGGTGCCCGGAGGGGAGAAGAGCCATTGCTGGAAAGGCAGAACGCCAGTCGTCGGGTTTTGCTTTAGAAAAAAAGACAATGGATGTTGTCTGCCTGGCTATGAGATGGAGAGAAGTATTAGCGACTGTAGCTATCGACGAATATAGAGTTTTATTAGAATTCTATGGCGTTTATACAATTATTATTCATAGCACTATTTTTTTCTGTGACGCATTTAGACAAAAAAGGACGCGATAGTCCGCCTTTAGGAAAAACAATGTTCACCTATTATTATTATTATCTATGGCACTATTTTGTGTGTGACGCATTTAGACAAAAAAGTACACGACAGTCCGCCTTTAGGAAAAACAATGTTCACTTATTATTATTATTATCTATGGCACTATTCCTTCTGTGACGCATTTAGAACAGATGTAACGGATAGTCCGCCGCTAGAAAAAAAATGGCCGCCCACTCAGGGACGATGTGATCTTATCAATGAACATTTAGTTGTGTTTACATTTGCAACAGTAGCAGCTGGTAGCATAGGCCACAATGTGCTAAGAATGCTCATAGACTGACTTGGTGAGCTACTTCGGTAGAAGCGTACGTCGTGGGGTTTCTATGCGAAAGAAGACCGATACGTGTGGTCTAAAATGGCGAAGCGACCATTGCAAATGGCAGCGGTGGTGAGTGATTTAACTACATCGGCGGCGCTATAGAGCACGGCAGGAGGGCATGCCCCAAATGGGCCCTGGCCATTTCAGGGACCCTCAAAGTACAATCCACGATTGCCACCCAAAATGGGACTACCATTATTCCGTCTGCCTTCTGTTACTTCACGGATGTATGTATGCAAGTATGTATGTATCAGGGCTTTTTAAAGGAATTTTTAGAACTGCACAACCTCTTCTCTCTTTTTCAAAAACCCATGGTAAATATTTCATAATTGGATGACAATGACCTTTTTTAGCAATTTTTCACTGCACAAAAATGCTTTTACAGTTGCACAAATTGATTTAGAACTGCACATTTTGTGTAGAACTGCACGCTAAAAATCCCTGGTAGGCCTATGTGTGCCTCAGATTCACATTTCGGTGTGACCGAATAACAATATGTGCATTTATAGATGTAATGAGCGTAATATGTGTGTACATGTATGTATGTATGTATGTATGAGCACTTGTTATAGCGCCCCTTCAAGATTTCTACTCAGAGGCGCTCCCGACTACAGCGCGGACACTGAATCGGAGTTTCACGCCGAAGCGCATGAGCAATTGCGAGTAAAGGACTTGCCCAGGGTCCCTACGCGGCGGCTTGAGGTGGATTCGAACCCGCAACCCACCGGCTTTAAGGCACCGAACATACCCCTACACCACCGCGTCCCACAACATGTATGTATGGTTCTGAATCGGTAAGTTGCGCCTTCTAAGAACCTTTTAAAAGCGCTGGAGCATAGTAATCGTAAGCTCTTATAAGTCCTAAGTCCTAAGCTTCGCCCAACATGTTCTTTCCATTCGCACCCAGCAACCCAAAAACCATCAAAACCTCGCCCCAGACAGAAGCAGCCATAGCAGGTGTCTACACGCGAACTGCCATCAATGCTCTGATATACACTAACTGCTGTTTTCGATCGCTAACTTCGTGGAAATCTTTTGCATAGACGTCGCTTCAGTTCGAAAACAATGATAAATAGCAATGAAGCATTCATCACGATCTCCATCTCCCCGTCCTCTCCAGACCTGAGACATCACGCTTGGCAGTCGTTAAAGCGGTGGCTGCCTGAAGCGGTGGGACTCGTGACACGGACCGCCGATCGGTAAATGCGTCCCAGCAACCAACCGGGTCTTTATTGCACGAAATGCAGTAAAAATATCGAGTGTTTGTTGCATGATTAAATCCAAGAATTAATTTTATACGGAATAACTGGGTATAGTCAGGACTCAGGACGCAGGACTCTCAGTTGGGAAAAAAGCGATGCTAGAAGCCTTAGAATTGATTAGATGTTTGCGTGTTTTTTATGCATGAAGTTTAATTTTAAAACAGCAACGAGAAGACTAAAATTAGTAATGGCAAACAGAAAGACTAAATATGTATAGTGCTTACTAATTGAACGTTCTGAAATCTTCTCCAACTGTTCTGGTTCGTATGATATTTTCTACGCAACTCATATTCATTTACGATAATATACAGACTTCAATCTTTGTTTCCCCCTAAACGGAAGTCCATGATCTCAGTGATCATTTTTGACAGTTATTAAAATAAGCCTGGTCCGCAACGTTCTAGACGGTTCCGGTCCGCTATTCCGAGGTCCACTATATATCACGAGTCCGCTATTCCGGACTAATTATTGCTGGCATGCTGCGCGAAAGGTACGATGTTTTCTATTGGCGACACTAACCATAACCATGACCCTAACCGACCCTCACGACGCGGAGTCAGACGGATCCACGGAATAGCGGGCTGGTACCGTTCAAGACAGCACGCTACATGTGCTTTGCCACTTATACAGTGTGAGTGGAAACCGACACCTCAAGTGGTATTCTTTTAAATCCGAAATATTTATAAATGTAAGAAAATTCACATCGATTTAATCTTGATTGTGATGTATAACGATTTTTGTAAGAAATTCAGCTTGATTTTAATCTAGACTTTTACGACATAATATGTCAAATATTATTTGAAATCTTGGACGGTCCATCGTTAAATGTGAAGTCATCGTGATGTAATTTGTGAGCAAAATATCTGCGACAAAATGGCGTCCAGCGAAAATATAAAAAAAACAGTGATAAAAGTCAGCGGCGATTGCGCCTTGCTGTCTACGTCGAAGCCGAAGGACATTCCGAGCGCAAAACGCGTAAAAGATAATATTCATATTGATTGCTCTCCAAATTTGAATAGAAATTTCATTGCCATTAATTTTGAATGCTCGTGTTTTATGAAGTTTTATAGAGGTCGCTTTTGCCACTCACAGTCTAGACTATACACGTGAAAGCGTTCACATATAGATGCACCGTTGCTTGGGACATTGATGTCGCGAGGCACGGAAACTCCAATAAGCGTCCGAAGTATTGTTAGGCAAATCTCGATCGAGGACAAGTTGAAACCTTGAAGCTTCATAAAAGCTCCATTGCACTCAGTGCTCTAATCGATGGTCTGAAATTGGTGATATTTTTAGCTGACACGCACACTTGATTAGTGAGCCATAAGCATTTGAAGCATATTATCTTTTATGACTATTTAATGGGCTGTATAATTATCCATCATGACAAGTGGGTCCTCCTATGGGCGCGTTGCGTGTCACGACGTTTTAAATCATCTCGTTTATTAGCCTACTTTGCGGAAGACTTTCATAAATCTCTCCCGTCACCATTTCTCCCAATCATCATTAATCGAGTCTCCTTGTTGTTCCCCACCACCCATTCGGTTCTCTCCGTTAAGATCGGGTTCCACTTAGTTCAACCATAAGCAGGAACTTAGAATCGATCATCTCTGGCCGTTCAAATTCACCGGAGACTCGTTATACGACACGTTTCATCGTAACAGCGTCAGTTCACCCACAGGAAATAACTCGCTATGACGCGACTTCGTAATGAGGCGATTCTTGTTATACTGCTCCCAAGATAACGAGTTTCTCGTATATTTGCATACTTCCCGGCAACAGTTTGCATTTATGCATATGCTCCATTTGTCGTAGTTTACACGGCATCCTCTGTTGACCGCCGGATGGCGCTAGTAGATGTGTTTGAACGAGTTCATTTGAAGAGGAAGGGTGGAAAGGATAGCGACACTGTACAGCGCCCATCGGTTTAAATTAGATCCTATATATGCATCAGGTTCATCTCTGCTCTCTGTTGTCATGGCATCGAAATCCAAAGACCTATTATACACTGGACTGGAAACTATACTTATGCAACGTCGTGTGACAAGTTTTTGGGCGATAATCGGGGGTCATGAAACGGTCGGTCGCGTCTTGTTTACATAACAAACGCATTCAGTTTAGTATATTTATGTAGGAAATTCGACGAAAAATTATGTTTGCGAAGTGAAGAGTTGCCTGTGGAGATTTAAAGCACCATATTTAATATCAGACACAAAAACTGAAGTGGGGCGACATCTGTAGATAAGTGTGAAACGAATACAGGTCTACAATTACTTTCACGAGTAAAACATATTCCTCTAAATACAGGTTCCTTGATAGAAATCTAAGTAATTCAGTAAGTAAGTAGCCTTTTAACAGTATACAGCATCTTCATGCTCATTTAAAACACTAATTTTACTTGAACTCCATTCGATATCGACTTGAAATCGTAACGTTCCACAGTCTAGGATAGGTTCGCTTCGAAATGCTGGCTTATTTCAGAGATTTAAATCTCGGGCTAGCAAGGTCCGTACACGGGGGACCTTAAATGGCGTGGCACCCATTCAAACAGTCAGCGGTAGGGAAGGATCTCAATTCATTGAAAAACGAGCAAAGTTGAGACAATACGGTCTCTACAGAAGTACGTGTTCATTTACCGTAGTATTGAATACATCACGCGGTATGCTTGCGAACTTAGTGATACCACATGACTGGATCTTATGCATAGTTGGTGCTAAGTCATCAAGCGATGAGACACGTTTTCTAAAGTCTACAGATTGATCGAAAATCGAACGAACCAAGGAAGTCTCACACGTTCTTAATCACTCAGATTCGTTGCGAATTATCTGGTAGTTGTTTCAAACACCTCTGACTTTATTTGAATGCAGGAAGAGCCCAGAGCAATGTCTGACTCTAAGCCCAGAAGAGTAGGCCTAATGCTATACAATCTTTATTGATCACTGAGCGTTCGAGGCTTCTGGTAACATTGCGCTGCTATAGGAACCAGTAGCCAAAGGCGGATCGTGAGGTGGGGCAACTAGGCAATCCCCCACTTGATTTGCCTGAGACACACCATTTAGTTGCCTCCCCAAGCTGGTTAGAGTGAGGCTTGCCTGTATACTGTTTTTATTAGGTGGGGAATTGTTGGCGCTGGTGGTCGAAGAAGGTTTCAGACTGTAGTAAACCGACTTTTGTCGGCTGGAATATATGTCCCTGAGGATACTCAATCTGTTGAGCAGTTTTGTACAAGGGCAGACAAGGCCCTTTTTGCTTCGATCGCGCGCGACCCTGAGCATGTGCTGTTCCATTATTTGCCCCCAATACAACAGTCGGAAGGGCGCTCCTTTCAACCAAGGGCGCACGATAGAGTTCACCCGGAGGCAGATGATCGAATGCGAAAAATCTTACTTATTGGAATGCTATATTGTGATTATTTCTTGTCTTTGAAAGTACACGTTTATGTATAATGTTGTTTGTAACTGCGAATACGGTCTGCAACTGTGAATTAAAGTAGATGCTTACTTACTTACTCAAACTTGTGAAGATCATGATAAAACTGAGATCATGATCAAACTGGGAAACAAGACCGGGAAACAATAACATGCCATTACAAGAATAAGCTAATAAAAAATTGAGGAAAGAGAGGAAAGTCTAGGGACAGGTGCATGGGGTAAATGCAGACTAGGGTTAAGCGTTTCTCTGTCCCTTAAAAATTACATCTTTGATTTTGACGAAGTGCAATAAGAGCAAACTACTGTCGCAAAAAGAACACAATCTACACTCAGTCCTATAATAGACTCTAAAACAGAAATAAAATATCACAGACGCTGTGCATGACGACTAGGCCTACATGACTGTACAACATATTATATCAATTCTCAGATATAGATACATACTATCTATGGAATTTGTACGTAAACGGATATATTGTTACATGGACATAATCTACGTATATGTACAGCATGTATGTATGTATGTATATGTAATGGATATGTATGTATGTATGTATGTATGTATGTATGTATGTATGTATGTATGTATGTATGTATGTATGTATGTATGTATGTATGTATACATACATGTATGTATGTATACATGTATGTATGTAATGTACGTATGTATGAGCACTTGTTATAGCGTCCCTTCAAGATTTCTACTCAGAGGTGCTCCCGACCAGCGCGGACACTGAATCGGAGTTTCACGCCGAAGCGCATAGCAATTGTGAGTGAAGGACTTGCCCAATCCCTACGCGGACCAAATATATGCAGTATATATTGGATCTATCTACGTGTATATGTAAAATACAAAACGTACAATACTAAACATAAAAAATAGACCATATGGATCAATAGAAATATGTATAGATGCACATATTCAGTACACTCGTATATATATATATATATGTATATATTTGTCTGCATGCATTTGTATATATATATATATATATATATATATACACACACAAATGCATGTGCAGACAAGTAGGCAATGTTTCATTTCTTCGCTGTCCCCATAATGAATGATCCCTTGTCACGAGATGTTTATGACCATTCTCTCTCGCTTTCCGGATTAGCATTCGTCCAACGCATTCGTCAATCCTGGCTATGTCTGCAAGGAATCTCGAAACGTAGTGTGGCCTAAAATGCAGACACTGCCTGGCGACAGTGCTCCAGACATATCACGGTTTCAACCTAACTGGTCTACCGCGAGAACCATCCCCAGTGTATGGCTGAAATCTACGCCGACTACTTACGAGGAATTACTAGACAAATTATTTCTATTGGCGAATTGCATCAATAACATTCATTCATAAATTTATATAGCGCCCCTTCAAGAGGACTACTCAAAGGCGAAATAGGTGTCTGATGCTGGTAGACATTCTGCTTCGTCGTTCAGTAAAGAACAGCCTTGATTTTGAATGGCACCAACGTAGCTGATTGATTTTAAGGGCCACGTGTTGTACCTGGAGATAGAAAGGAGTCTGGTGCACCTACTAAGGTCGTAGCATGAATTCAAGGCTGAGGACAACGCTGCTATCAGGTGATTGATATCGATCGCTTCCTTTCATGGAAATCAATAGATCATTGTGTCGTCTTTTTTTGTCGTCATCGTCGTCTTCGTCGTCGTCTTCAGCATCATCATCGTCGTCGTCGTCGTCGTCATCATCATCATCATCATCATCATCATCATCATCATCATCATCATCATCATCATCATCATCATCATCATCATCATCGTCATCGTCATCGTCATCGTCATCGTCATCGTCATCGTCATCGTCATCGTCATCATCTACATCATCATCATCATCTACATCATCATCATCATCATCATCATCATCATCATCATCATCATCATCATCATCATCATCATCATCATCATCATCATCATCATCATCATCGTCGTCATCATCATCATCATCATCATCATCATCATCCTCATCACACTCACCATCATCATCATCATCATCATCATCATCATCATCATCATCATCATCATCATCATCATCATCATCATCATCATCATCAACAGCATCATCATCATCATCATCATCATCATCATCATCATCATCATCATCATCATCATCATCATCTTCATCTTCATCTTCATCTTCATAATCGTCTTCGTCGTCAAAGGTGGGCACTGGATTAGAGTCTTCCCCGAGACGATTACTGTGTATAGGGAACTTTGGCAAGTCCTTCACTCACGAATTCTCATTGGTCATCGGATACAGGAGCTAAATAAATGCGCAATAATTACAAAAATAATCTATAAAAACTCATAATAGGGATGAAAGATAAAGGTAACTCATGTTGTTCATATGCCTCTAATGAAACGTTCCGGTCTTGTAAAAAAGAATCGAAACGCCTTTCCGGTGCCTTCCGGTCCCAGCCGATTCCTGTAATTTTCTGAGTAGGCTCTTGTCCAAAGCCATAGAGAAGGTCTGCTCATCTCAAGCCATGAAAAAATCAACGCTAAATAAATGCAGTAAAATTATCAGCAATTTATCATCAAGAAGCGAAATCAGGAAGGAATAATTGGAGCAAAACATGTAAAGGAACATTGAAGGACGAAAATAACTCGACAGTTAATTCTTCTGTAATTTGGTCAAACAACGTATTATCTCCGACGTGATTTCTTGGTCAAGATAATGCTTGACAGTCTATATGGGCAACATATAAATATCTAACAATAAGCAGAAATTAATTACATTGCACAAGAGCAGCATTTACAGACGATATGGGTAAATTAATGATAATCAAATATAATTATGTAACCTATATAAGATGTGCGTGCTGATAGTGATACAGCGCATTCGGGCACGCACACGATATGGACAACATTTTATGATTACATAGAGAAATTAATATGCGTATGAAAACGCACGTTATGCGCGCTTATTGCAAAGTTTTGAGTTGCGATCTGAGAGTTATTATCCATATCTACTAACCACGTCTTGCGGCTGCCAGAGACGTTGTTATCGACTGTGTGTTATTTCATACAAGTGTTTACTCAGTGTAGGCAAACATTGTCGATGTTTGTTGTTTAACGACGTCGTGTCGTTATAATGATGATTAAAGATGAATTGAGACACTGTGGACGATTGGTTAGGGCACTAGCCTTGTAACGTGAAGTGTACAGGTTCGACCTCCGCTGAGAAGGTTACTTTGTAGGGACCTAGAGCAAGTATACTTATACAATACAATACTACTCCATTTTGATATCGCCCTTATTCCAAAGGTGGCCCAAAGCTCAGAAGTGCACACGCCACGGCGGCGCAGATGCAATTTACTGCAGAGCAATTGTGCGCGAAGGACTTGCTCATGGTCCCTACACAGTAACCGCCCCGGACGAGGATCGAACCCGTACTCTCAGCGTTACAGGTCAACCGCTCTAACCAGTCGGCCACAGTGCCACACTCACTTCCGCTCAGCGTTATCGCTTGGTCATTACTCATTAAATAATAAATAATTAATTATTAAGGAATGTAGACATTTACAACGTAAACGTAATTACATTGGCCTCATCTTATGTTCCTGATAATTATATGATCGTGTATTAAGTCCCTATTGCCATTTATATTAATGACGCCGTGTCATAAATGTAATCGTAATAAATGTGTAATAATAATAATACCAATACTACTATTACTAATAATAATAATAAATAAATAAATCTAATAATTAGCGTCACCCTCCTCCTTTACCCAGGCTTGGGACTAGCACTACCACAGTACGGACAGTGCAGGATTTCTATTCTATAATGATACGATAGGAGAAGGATTCAAAGTAAGCTTATAACTACATCTAATGACCGAGGTCGTTGACGTCAGGGCTGCCGACAGAAATTCCGGGCCCTAGGCAGAGCACTCACGGGCCCCTAACTATCCTTAGACTTTATGAGAAATTGTTTTAAAAACCAACTGAAATAATTATAGTGCGAGTAGGCTACAACCCTACAAAATTATATTTATATATGCAACTATTGTAGTTAAGTGTCCGTGATATTATATTTTAAAAGGCATAAATCATAAGCTTTGTATTACTGATTAAAATATTTTTCATAAGTTGATTGATGGACCAGCCCGGGCCCCTAAAAGTCGCCGGGCCCCTGGGCTTTTGCCCCCACCCCTTTTCGGCGGGCCTGGTTGACGTCGACAGAAATTATTTTGAACAGTTCTCACCGCTCGCATAGCATTATACAGTTGCATGCTGAACGCAGCTGTTAAATTTGTCACGTCGTGTTAAAGCGTTTTGGTATTGCCATCCAAGACTATTGTTTTCAGCCGTGTTTTGCGAAATCTTATGACATCCAGGCCAGCTGACATCGACCTTACCAACCTTTGTGACAAGAAGAGAGAATGTCATCATGCGCTCAGTCCTGACTCCAGGTCAATGTAGATCTAACCAATTATATCCGTCTCTCTCATCTGTCTGATCTAACTCGATGTCTTCTACTCATTTGTCGACTGGCAGAATTACTCGTCTCGGTTATGAGAAGCGAAAGATATCGATGATTATTATTATTCGAATGCATAAAATATAATCATGAATATTGATTGGGTCATCAATGCGTCCGTCTGTCCATCTATATATCCTTCAAATCATCAAATCACCCATCCGTACGTACATCCGTCCGTCGGACTATCCATCCATCCATCCATCCATCCGTCATCCATCCATCATCCATCCATCCATCCGTCCATCCATCCATCCATCCATCCCACCCATCCATCCATCCATCCATCCATCCATCCATCCATCCATCCATCCATCCATCCATCCATCCATCCATCCATCCATCCATCCATCCATCCATCCATCCATCCATCCATCCATCCATCCATCCATCCATCCATCCATCCATCCATCCATCCATCCATCATCCATCCATCCATCCATCCTTCCATTCATCCATCATCCATCCATTCCATCCATCCATCCATCCATCCATCCATCCATCCATCCATCCGTCCATCCGTCCATCCGTCCGATCCGTCCGTCCGTTCGGATGAGTCCGATCAGTGCAGATCCGTCCGTCCGTCCGTCCGTCCGTCCCGTCCATCCATTCAGATCCGTCCGTCCCGTCCGTCAGTCCATCCGTCCCTCAGGTCCGTCCGTCCATCCAGATCCGTCAGGTCCAATCAGTCCATCCGTCCGTCAGTCATCCGTCAAATCCGTCGATCCGTCCGGTCCATCCAATCCATCCGTCAATCCATCCATCCATCCATCCAAATCCATCCATCCATCCTCTGATCCATCCATCCATCAATCCATCCATCCAATCCATCCCATCCATCCATCCATCCATGCATCCATCCATCCATACATCCATCCATCCATCCATCCATCCATCCATTCACCCACCTAAACATATCTATCTAAACCCTCCCACCTAAACCCACCCACCTCAACCCACCCACCTAAGCTCCAACCAAACCCACGGACCGAAACCATCCCACCTAAACTCGCCCACCTAAACCCACCCACCGAGAGGCCATACCACCCAAACCCACCCACCTAAACCTACCAACCTAAACCTACCAACCTAAACCCACCCACCTCAACCCACCTACCTAAACATACCAACATACTTCCCACCCACCTAAAACCACCCACCTATAATCCAACCCACCGATATCAGTGTCTCTTTCTTTCTGTATGGCTTATCTCGTGCATGTACCTTCATGTGCCTTTTTCGGTGACTGTGTTCTAAATAATCTATGAGAAAGACGCCATTCATACAGTGTTTTCACCAGTATAGACCTTAACGTGATCCATCAAGAAAGAAATACCTGCAAATGATTTCTGACAGAACTGGCATATGTACGGTTTCTGTGAGTTCTCATGTGTCTTCTGATTGTATTATGCACCTCAATCCATTTCGGACATTGGTGGCATTTGTGTTTTGGTACGGGTTCTCATGAGACTCTTTCACAGTTTTTCTTCAGTATGGATTTTCATGTGCCTGTTCAATTCATGAACTGCTGCAAAGGAGAACAGACATAAATGACACAAGTAGGGTTTATCTCCTGTATGCCTTTTCATATGTGACCTTAGAGTACTATTCTGTGCAAATGACTTCAGGCATAAGTCACATTTGTAGGGTGTTTCCCCTGTATGGGTTCTGATATGAGTCTTGAGATTATTAGCCAATGTAAATGAGTTCTCACACAAATGACATTTATATGGTTTTTCTCCAGTATGGATTCTCATGTGTGACTTCATAGCACATTTCACTGTAAATGACTTCAGGCATAACTCACATTTGTATGGTCTTTCTCCAGTATGGGTTGTCATGTGACTCTTCAGAGTAGAATTCACTGTAAATGATTTCAGACATAACTCACATTTGTATGGTCTTTCTCCAGTATGGGTTCTCATGTGTAACTTTAGAGTACGATCATCTGTATATGACTTCCAACACAACTCACATTTGTAAGGCTTTTCTCCTGTATGTGTTGTCATGTGTCTCTTGAGATTACCATTATTGGAAAATGACTTCGCACATAACTCGCATGTGTAAGGGTTTTCCCCTGTGTGGGTTCTCATGTGTCTCTTCAGTTGATTCCTCAGAGCAAATGTGATCTCACATATATTGCATTTGTATGGCTTCTCTCCAGTATGTGTTCTCATGTGTGACTTTAGAGTACCAGTATGTGCAAATGACTTCAGACATAACTCACATTTGTATGGTTTTTCTCCAGTATGGGTTCTCATGTGTTTCTTTAGGTTACTAACCTCTTTAAATGACTTCAGACACAACTCACATGTGTAAGGCTTTTCATCTGTATGGGTTCTCATGTGTTCCGTCAGGCGACAGCTCAGAACAAATGAGCTGTCACATATATTGCATCAAATTTGGTATAGCTTCTCCCCAGAATGGGTTCTCATGTGTGACTTTAGATTACTAGCCTGTATAATTATATGATTTCAGACATAACTCACATTTGTATGGTCTTTCTCCAGTGTGGGTTTTCATGTGTAACTTTAGAGTACGATCCTCTGCCAATGACTTCAGACATAACTCACATTTGTAAGGCTTTTCTCCTGTGTGTGTTGTCATGTGTCTCTTGAGATTACCACAGTTGGAAAATGATTTCAGACACAACTCACATTTGTAAGGCTTTTCTCCTGTATGGGTTCTTATGTGTCTCTTCAGTTGATTGCTCAGAGCAAATGAGATCTCACATATATTGCATTTGTATGGTTTCTCTCCAGTATGTGTTCTCATGTGCGACTTTAGAGCACCGTTAACTGAAAATGACTTCAGGCATAAGTCACATTTGTAGGGTTTTTCCCTTGTATGGGTTCTGATGTGAGTCTTGAGATGACCAGCCAATGTAAATGAGTTCTCACACAAATGACATTTATATGTTTTTTCGCCAGTATGGATTCTCATGTGACTCTTCAGAGTTGAATTCTCTGCAAATGATTTCAGACATATCTGACATTTGTAGGGTTTTTCTCCCGTATGAGTCCTCAAGTGACTCTTCAGATGACTAACTCCTTCAAACGACTTGTAACAGAATTTGCACTTGAGTCGCTTCTCTCCAGTATTGAATCTCATGATTATTCAACTATGTCAGTTCAATGAAAACATAGTAGGGTTATACGCATCTGTTCATGAAATAAATAATAATTTCTTGTCGGTTTTGGTCTTCTTCTGCTCCGGGTCTATAAAAACAAATATGCAATTTGGAAGGTGAAACGAGTTATTCAGTACTTAATGGTATGGTATTGGTATGGTATGGTATTTGATCATTTATAAAGCGCTTCTCACAGCATAAGCCTTTCAGAAGCGCTCCCAGTGCGAAGTACTCCGAGGAAAAAGGAAGGTTTTAAGGTGAGAGAAAGAGTTATAGATGCTACTAGAGAGGATTGTAGAGCGTAGAGAAGGAGGAAGTCGATTCCATAGAGAGGGACCTATGCACACAAAGGACCTGGATTGAGCCATTGTGGTCCGAACACGGGGAACAAAAAGGTCAAGCCGGTCAGAGGATCTGAGAGGACGCTTTGACATGGCAGAGAGGGGGCGGAGAATTTGGTGACAAAGATATTTTGGAGCAAGACCCAGTTGAGATTTGAGCATGAGAATGAGAACTTTGAATTGGATGCGCACAGAGAGAGGAAGCCAATGAGGTTGTTCAGCCATAAATGTCGAGATGTGAGAGAATCGAGGGAGGCGGGCTATAAGTCTGGCAGCGTGTAATAATCTAATTGCATTAATAATAATTGTAATAATCTAATTGCATTAACCTTTGCATTAGACATTTCTAGCCAACGTTCCTTCTAGAATTTTTGCTGTGTGCTCGGAGCTGGCCGTTGTTTGAGCAGCCTAATTTCCGCGTGAGCAATAAAACTGAGCAACACATTTTCAGAGACATTTGTGATTGTAAATTGTAACTACAGACTACAGTACTGACTAAATACACTTATGTAATAATGTCTTTTTTATTAAAGAAGATGTATGGCTTAAGTAGGTTAATAATTCAATGGCCAGTTAAACAAAACTTTAGCTCATAATAAAAAATATTATGTATTTCCTACCAAAACTTGTGCGCGGATTTTTGAAACGCATGCGCGGCATATTCCAATGAGCTGTGCGGCCCACATCTTAGAGGGAACATTGTTTCTAGCAATAACAATTATAATATATATATATATATATATTTATAAGTATGCAAGTGAGTAAGTAAGTAAGTATATCCTTAATTGAAAAATCATCTGCTAACCGCATTTTGGTGTACATAGTTTATCAAATGGAAAAGAAAAAAATTAGTATAAAGCATCCGTGTGACAGATCTTTTACGAGATAGAGAGCTTGCCTTAGTATAATTATAATGTGGAATCTGAGGCATAGCGAGTATGAGACAGTTTTCACGGGAGGCAGTAGCTGATGTAATACATGTGCAGGGTTGCTGATGATGGTGGACAAGAGGTTGGAGTCTGTTTTCTGGCAAAGTTTCTCGAAACTTTGGTAGGATTCCGGTAGATATCGTGTAGTAGCCTGAAGATGCATGCATCCTAAACCCCTACGAAGCCCCACTATGTCGGGGCCGCATCGAGCATCCGCGATGCTGTGGTTGCATTTGTTACATCACCCAGAGGTTGGCCCATTAACCCATGTGCTGCTAGAATGCAAAGGGCATACATTGACTGCCTTAATGATGATGTTGCTAACATAAGTGTCGAAGCTAAATTGTTCTGACATCGTGACACCTAGGATATTCATGTGCCTTACCCTGGTGAGGCCCGGAGTAACTTTTGCAAGATCATCACCTCCTTAGCACAAGTCTCCTTAGCAACCACCACCCTTAGCCTTAGCAACCGCCTTTTTGGTAACCAGTAACTTCTTATAGTAACTTATTGCAATCAATTTACCTTGAAAGCTTCCCCCAGCTTCTTTGCATTATTGCTCTGTCCATTTGTCTTTGTCTTGCTTCAGATTTCTCTAGTGAGCCAGTTGCTAAAAGGGGTGGCTGCTAAGAAGGGCAGTTGCTAAGGCGATTGATTACTAGGAAGATTGGTTACTAAGGACATTGGTTTCCAAGAAGAACGGTTGCTAAGGAGGCTGGTTGTTAAGAACAACGGTTGCTAAAGAGGCTGGTTGCTAAGGAAGGCGGTTGCAAAGGAGACTGGTTTCCAAAAAGAACTGCTGCTAAGGAGTCTGGTTGCTAAGGACGACCGTTGCTATGGAGACTGGTTGCTAGCAAAGGCGGTCGCTACTGAGATTTGCTGCTAAGAAGACTGGTTTCAAAGGATAGTGGTTGCTAAGGATGGTCATTGCTAAGGAGGACAGCTGGTTAGGAAAGTGGTTGCTAAGAATGACGGTTGCTAATAAAGATGGTTGCTAAGGAGATTGGTTGCTATGGAGGCTATTTGCTGAGGAGGGCAGTTGTTAAGAAGAGCAGCTGTACATGGAGTCTGGTTGCTAAGGAGGAGGCTGGTTGCAAAGGAGGAGACTGTTTACTAAAGAGGCTGATTCTGGTTGCAAAAGATGTTGATGTTAACCTAAAGGGTGGTTGCCAAATAGGATGAGACTTACAGACTGGGCAAACAGGTGGCAATTACCAAACACTTCACCCAGAGAGTCACAGATCACTGATCTGAGTGCCAGTTTACCTTAAACTAATCCTTATCTACTACTGAGCTGACTTGTGCTTCAGTAGTAATAGATTTGGATGTGTTTGTTGATTCCAAAACTGAATTTCAATTACCTTCTTTCCATAATAGCCAACAAAGTTCATGTCAGAGCCAGCTTAATTCTTTGTACATTTCTTTCAAAGCACCAAACAATTCTCACTAGGGCCTTCATTACCTACGTGCGACTAATTTTGTACGAACTGTACACCTGACTGGTCACAACACAATGTTTTATCAGAAAGGTTGAAGCAATTAAATGTCGCTTCACTAAGCTCAAAGCTTGATCGACCAATATTACCTAAACGCAACAATTGCTTTTTTTTATCCAGGTTCTCGCAAGTCAAGGTACTTTAAAATTGACCACATCACATGCTACAAAATTACTTTGAGGTGCCCTGGAGGTTGATGTACTCATCACACCAAGGCACACGGTGGTTACAACTTCAAATTTTGTAAACCCTAATGTTCGCAAATATTGATGCTAATATTAAACACTTCTTCCCCAGTCGTATTGCAAATATATGGAATAAACTCCCACCAACTGTTGCTCAACCCACATTGCTATAGGCACATTCTAAGCAACAATAATTGGTGAACTCTGTTTCGGCAGACATCTACAGTTAACCCTCAGAAGCTATCCTGGAGTGAATTTTTCACCCCACTGTCAGTATTTGCACTGCAGTGTTTTACAGCTTTGGAGCAATGCCATGCACTTTGGTGTATCTGCTCCTAGATGCCTTTTGCCTGATTTCATACTTTTATCAAACGTATTTTTGAGGCATGGTCATGTGACTGACGTCATACCTTGACCTTCTTTGTTGATAATTAATTAGCGTTGTCATGTGTGGCAACTCTGTCTGAGGCAAGCATTCAACAAAGCATTACATATGTATTGATGACCATAGCTTCAAAGATTGCACTGACAGCTGACATTATTTAAGTTTCTTAGTGTTGCAATTTAATGTTCAATTACAGACATTCACTGAACATGGAATAATTTCATGTCAAACGTCTCAGTTATATTGTAGGGTGAAAAAAATCACTCCATGTGATTTTTTTATAGGTTAGCCTCTGAGGGTTAAAAAGGGCAATCTATCATTTTAGCATCCCAAATAATTCACCCTATGTAATTTCTGCATAAAAAGTAGCTGGATTGATAAAACAATTCTTCCTTAAATAGAAGTTGGATTGATGAAATTAATAATTGTTTAAAAAGAAGTTGGATTTATGAAAACAATTCTTGCTTTAATAGAAGTTTTATTGATGAAAATATTTTTTGTGAAACTAGAAGCTGGATTGATGAAAATAATAATTGCATAAATAGAAGTTCGAGAGTTATCATGAACCGGTTAAACCATAGTCTACATTGCAAAATAAATTGTTCTAATGTCTTCAATGCTGTACTTAATGTTGGTAAGTAAGTCATCTACCATGATTATCATGGACCATGTCCATGATAATTGTCATCTATCCAGCTGCAATTTATGAAAAAAATTTCATCAATCGAACTATCTTAATGGAAGAATTATTGTCATCAATCCAACTTCTATTTAACCAAGAATTTCTTCATCAATCCAACTTCTAGTTAGGCAGGAATTTTTCCAATCAATCCCACTTCTACATAACAAAAACTTAATCGATCCAGCTTCTATTGAAGCAAAGACATAGTTTAATCGGCAAACTTATAGTATCGTGGGCTGAAAGATTATACAGTATGTTTGGGCATGCTGAGTGGATGCCGGACGGTACCAGGTTTTCTAATGATGACACTAACTCTAACTCTAACCCTGACCCTAACAGACCCTCACGACGCCAAACCTGACCCTAACCAACACTCACGACTCCCGTAAACTTATGCACTATGTCCTTCAGACCCGATACTATAAGCTTTCCGTTTAATCAATACAGCTTCTATTTACGGAAATAATTATTTCGTTCAATCCAGCTTCTATTTAAACAAAGAATTAGTTTCATTAATCCAACTTCAATTTAGGCAAACAATTATTTTCATCAATCCAGCTTCCATTATAAATTAACCATGTAAAATAATTTGGCAACGTAAACTACGGTTGGTAAACACATAGTTTAGCATCGTAAATTATTCTCCATTGCATGGGTTTTAGCGTTGGACGAATACAAGTTGGACTGACGAATTCTTGCTAAATAGAAGTCGGATTAATGAAACTAATTTTTGTTTAAATGGAAATGCGAATGATGAAAAGAATCTTGGTTAAATAGAAGCTGGATTAATGAGAAATAATTCTGAATTAAATAGAAGTTGTATTGATGAAAATTAATTCCCGCTTAAATAGAAGCAGGGGTAATCTATCGTTTTAGCGGGTTTAATTACTGCATTAGTTTTCAGTATCGTTTTAGCGGGTTTAATTATGTGAAACTAAGGAATAAACGTTTTTAATCCAGCTTCCATTTCATGACGATATTTTTTCATCAATTCAACTTCCATTTAGTTGCAAAAGATTACTTTTATCAATCCAGCTTCTATTTGACGAGATAAATATTTTTCATTGATGGAACTTTTATTTAAGGAAAGATATATATTCTCATCGATCCCGCTTCTATTTACGGTAAAAATTATTTCAATGAATCCAACTTCAATTTTGAACACAGGAATGTTTTCATCAATCCCACTTCCATTTAGGGAAACAGTTTTTTCATCAATCCAGCTTCCATTTAAAAGTGACAATATCAAATAATTTAGCAACAACATAATAAAACCCGCTATTCCGATATGAGAATTTCAGAAATAATTAAACCCGCTAAAACGATAGATTACCGAAGCTGGATTGATTAAACGAATTATTGCATAAATGGAGGCTGGATTGATGAAACTGATTCTTGACAAAGTAGAAGTCGGACTGACGAAAAATAAGTATGCTACAATTTGCGAGTAATTTACGACGCTAAACTATACGTTTACCCTACTGTTTTACCCATGGACCTTGGTATTAAAATGCCATGTATATAAAACGATGAAACGATATAATAATAATAATATATTCTTTATTAATTCAAGCTGACAATTACGTAGGAAGATTACAATAATAATAATGCGTACATAATAAAGGACGCCAAAACGAAAAATTACCTCGTCATTGTCCCATTATCTCATTGGTTTGCATTTTGACTTCACGTAGAATTTAAACTGTGAATTTAAACATTGACTACTCTGTATTATATTTATTCGAACAAATTGAATTATAATGTCAAACTAACGTGACCTAGATTTCCAACATCACGTTAAAATGGAAAGTTCTAACAATTTACAACTCTCTTTTTGCTAAAATAAGGCAAAAAAGCAACATAATTGAAATGGGCTAAAATCAAATTCTTACCATTCATATGAAAAGAAATCATTAAAATATTAGTCTCAAGTAAGGTTTTTATTATAGAACTGACAAAATGGCGAGCGATTAAAAGCTGTAATGACAGGAATAAGAATCAGGCCCTTTGCAGAACGTAACAGTGATACGTCTACCATCTGGCGATTATCTTGTATTATTATTTTTTTAATCCAAAATAGAAGCTGAATTGATCGAAATAATTTTTACCGTAAATTGAAGCTGGAAATCAACCTAGATGCATGGATGAAAATAGGTTTCCATTCAACAGAAGCTGGATTGATGAAAATAATCTTGTCAGTAGTTAGAAGCTGGATTCCCGAGAATATATAGCACGTTTTAGTGAAACTATAAGAAAGCGGCCTCTGTTGATTAGCCGTAATGGATACAGTAGTAGACGAAATGTCGTTATACGAAGTGTCGTAGACGAAATGTCGTTATACGAAGTGTCGTAGACGAAGTGTCGTTATACGAAATGTCGTTCGACGAGTTGTCGCGGATCCGAATTGTCCGCTCCGAATAAATCGGAGCGGACAATTCGGAGCGGACAATAAGTAAAAACTTAATGTTGAGTAGGCCTATATAGCCTAATAAGTAAACGTTGCTGTAAAAGTGATCACTTGTATAATGCGTTTTCGATCAGTGTGATTTTCCTTACAGATTTTATTTTAGTTATAGTTATAGTTATAGTTAATGATTTTTTATTTTAGTTATAGTTATAGTTATAGTTAGTATTATTTTTTAGTTATAGTTATAGTTATAGTTAATGGATTTTTATTTTAGTTAATTTTAGTTACTACTTAGTTACAATAATTAAGTCTATAAGCAAAATTGTGCGTATTAATACGCTGTTTCACAATTTACTCAGAGCTATGAAAACCTTTGAAGCATGGGTACAGTCAGCTTCATGAATACACGAGTTTCCAAAGTAACTGACAAATTTCACAATAAAAATTTCGATTTTTTTGTTCTCATTTATGTCGAATCGTCCATATTGCACTTCCTATTTTTATTTTTTGTATTAACGAAAATAAAGATGAATTTTCGTTAGTGTTATTTTCGTTATAGTTATAGTTATAGTTAATGATATTTTTTAGTTATAGTTATAGTTATCGTTAACGAAGTCATTTTATTTTCGTTAACGAACATTTTCGTTATCGTTATCGTTAACGAAAATCACACTGTTTTCGATTCACCTTATTTTTCGGGTGCCAATAAGAATCGTAGGCCTAATTATAGAAAAACGCTACTAAGAAGTTAGGCGCAGGGATCGGTTAATTTACGAGCGCTGCGGCAAGTCAGAGAGGTTGTTCACAGAAACCAGGTGAGGAAGAAATCCTTCAGCCACAGAGAATGGGACTGAAAGGAAAGATGGAAGTCAAACGTGATTGAAAGACTGCGTGTGGCTACTATAGAACTGAAGGTGTACGTGAAAGGAAGAATGACTTGACAGGTGAATGGAAAAGCCATGATTTTTGTGACCTGAAGTGTGGTAAACGGTAGACCTGGAATAATTACTTTGGTTTTGGTAATGTTGCGGCAAAGGTGGTTAGAAGACATCCGTTCTGGAGTTTAGTAACGACATCATGTAGCTGCAGTTGCGGCTCTAGACATTTGCAACATTTGGGGGGCACGGAGGGGCCCGGGAAACAGATGGAGGGGCCAGTCTATTTTCGTCAAAATGAGAATGGTGACAAGATACCTGTATTGGAGCTACATGAATTGCTTAATCAACAGCCTCTAATTAAGACACAAATGGAAACAGACTCACTTTGTTAAAAGTAAAATCTATAAACTGCAAAAATACATACACTTTTAACACTAGAAGCACCGAAGGGGTCAATCTGACCCCTTTTGGTTTTTAGCGGAACGCACCTCGGCCCCAGATATAGCCAGAGTCCTGTAATTTCATGACTTTTCCTAACTTCGTAGGGTATACCCTCTGCCAAAATTTGAACTCGGGGGGATTCACAATTTCTGAGATTTTTGCTGTTCTACCTTTAAGCACCAAGGGGTCAATCTGACCCCTGTTTCAGTACTTGCATATCAGGCTTACGCATTTCTTGTTTTTTATTCAATAATATTATATATCAAAGCTAATTACGTAATAAATGTGAGAAGAGAGGAGATCTGGTGAGAGGAGAGGAGATCTGGTGAGAGGATAGGATCAGATCTGGTGAGAGAAGAGGAGATTTGGTGAGAGGAGAGGCGATCTGATGAAAGGAAAGAAGATCTGGTCAGAGGAGAGAAGATCAGATGAGAGGATAGGAGATCTGGTGAGAGGATAGGAGATCTGGCGAGAGGATAGGAGATCTGGTGAGAGAAGAGGAGATCAGGTGAGAGAAGAGGGGATCAGGTGAGAGGATAGGAGATCTGGCGAGAGAATTAGAGATCTGGCGAGAGGAGAGGACATTTGGCGATGGGAAAGAAGATCTGGGGAGAGAAGAGGAGATCTGGTGAGAGGATAGGAAATCTGATGAGAGGATAGGCGATCTGGTGAGAGGAATGTAGATCTGGTCAGAGGAGAGATCTGGCCAGAGGATAGTAGATCTGGCGAGAGGAGAGGAGATCAAGTGAGAGGATAGGAGATCTGGCGAGAGAATTAGAGATCTGGCGAGAGGAGAGGACATTTGGCGATGGGAAAGAAGATCTGGGGAGAGAAGAGGAGATCTGGTGAGAGGATAGGAGATCTGATGAGAGGATAGGCGATCTGGTGAGAGGAAAGCAGATCTGGTCAGAGGAGAGATCTAGCCAGAGGATAGTAGATCTGGCGAGAGGAGAGGAGATCAAGTGAGAGGATAGGAGATCTGGCGAGACGGATGATTTGATGAGAGGAGCGGAGATCTGGTTAGAGGAAAGGAGATCTTGTGAGAGGTGATCTGGTGAGAAAAGAACAGATCTGGTGAGAGAAGATCTGGTGAGAGAAGAGGATATCTGGTGAGAGAAGAGGATATCTGGTGAGAGGAGAGGATATCTAGTGGGAGAAAGAAGATGTGGTCAGAGGAGAGATCTAGTGAAAGGATAGGAGATCAGGTGAGAGGGTAGTAGATCTCTGAGAGGAGAGGAGATCAAGTGAGAGGATAGGCGATCTGGCGAGAAGAAGGATGACTTGGTGAGAGGATATCGGGTGAGAGGAGAGGAGATCTGGTGAGTGGAGAGAGATCTGGTGAGAGCAGAGTAGATCCGGTGAGAGGAGAGAGATCCGGTGAGAGAAGACGATATTTGGAAAGAGGAAAGGAGATCTGGTGAGAGGAAGGAATATCTGGTCAGAGGAGAGGAGATCTGGTCAGAGGATAGGAGATCTGGTGATAAGATAGGAGAGTTTTCTGGTGAAAGGAGAGGAGATCTGATGAGAAGATAGAAGATCTGGCGAGAGGAGAGAAGATCTGGTGAGAGGGGAGATCTGGTGAGAGGATAAAAGATTTGGTGAGAAGATAGGGTGAGGTCTGGTGAGAGGATAAGAAATCTGGTGAGAGGATAGAAGATTTGGCGAGAAGATAGGGTGAAATCTGGTGAGAGGATAGGAAATTTGGTGAGAGGATAGGAGATCTGGTGAGTGGATAGTAGATGTAGTGAGAGTGGAGGAGGTCTGGCGAGAGGATAGGAGATCTGGTGAGAGGAGAGGATCTCCTATTATTCCATTCCAACTTACTTATTACACTTGTTTATGCTCATGTAATTTATGTTAATAAAGTTGATAGTCAATTTCATTGAATTTGCAATTGACTTTGCATTATAAATTATTTGGGGTCAAAATGACCCCCTTCTAGGAAGTTCGATTTCTCGGTACTTCTAGTGTTAAGTTCTGTCATGCCTAGAGTCAACCTGTTGCACAAAGGCACCCATGATAATCGACTCTGTACGAAAACATTCAACTAACGGCATTGATAAACTGCTCTCTGAAACGAATATTAGACATAGTGCTTTGCAGATATGTCTTGATGTCAGAAAAGACTTGTGTTTTGGCGTTAAAGATTGTATACCAATCACAATAGTTAGCGAATGGTCAGAGAATTGTCGATTTAGTTCGGAATGATATAATAACTGGATGTAGATAAGTTGTCTAAATGCAGTCTGTGGGTCCACTTCAGAATGATGCCCAGAGTTTTATCTGCAGCAGAGCCCGAAAAGCGCCTGGGCACTTTAACACTGTTTGGGTAGTACAGTTTTAAGTTTGTTGAGGAAGGATTCAAATAGATTCTCAGTGTGTAGGCGTAGGTCTAAAGGAAGGGCATTCCAAACCACCGGGCCTACCACCGGAAAGGCTAGATTCTTCATAGTTGCAGTACGAGCGAACGAAACCAAGAGAATCCCTTTTCCGTAACGCATTGGGGGACGACGTCCTTGGATACCCGAAGTCAGACAGCTTTGCTCTCAGATGTAAACTGGGCGAGGCCTTAGCGGGTGATGTGGCCATACCAGGGTTCAATATGCTTGCGGATAGGTAGTCAGTGATGGATAGCAGGAAGTAGCCTATACGACGAGAAAATAATTAAGACTCCAAGGAAGTAAGTAGGTGGTGTTTGTGAAAACACCACGTATAAAATAACATCGGATTTCATCATACGGTACATCATGCTTAAGCAAGTAAGTCATACCTTTGAAAATATTAAAATTAAATTATACTATATTTCATAATATTGAATATATATAAAAATGCATATTATAAGGCGTTCCCGTTAGCTTCGAAAACATGTAACAGTAACGTCCCCAAGTTTAAACAACCTTGGATGACTGCGGGGCTTCTTAAGTCCAGCAAAAAGAAAGCTTCCTTGCACTTAAAATACCTAAAAAATCCCAATATTGTTAATAAAAATAAGTTTACTGAATACAGGAATAAATTTAAGACTATTAGAATCAAAGCTGAGAAAAGTTATTATGCAGCCGAGTTCTGCAAATATAAAGATGATCTAAGAAGAACTTGGAAGCTCATTCGCTCAATAATGCAATTGGAGAATAGAGAGGCGCAAATTGAGTCACTAAATATTAATGGGAAGAACGTGAAGGATGCGCAAGAAATGGCAAATGGCTTTAATAGTTACTTCACTAACATTGCTCAATCGCTGGCAGAAAAAATATCAGATCCACCTCTTCCATACTCGAGCTATCTACAGGCCCCTCTGCAGAATTCTATGGGCCTCTTATCGGTATCCCCAGAGGAAATAATGGATATTAGTCGTAATATACGTTTGACACATAGCAAAGGGATTGATGACATCGACCCGTGTATAGCGTCACCCAATCTCCATCTGGTTGCTAAACCTCTGGCGGAAATAATAAATTGTTCTTTTACTACTGGAATTGTTCCACAAGCCATCAAAATAGCTAAAGTAGTGCCAATACTTAAAAAAGGCGAAAAGGATAATGTAACTAATTATAGACCTATTTCTGTCCTCCCTTACTTTTCTAAGTTTTATGAAAAGCTCATGTACAACCGCCTTTATGGCTTTGTAAAAAACTCGAATATTATCTACCAATCTCAGCATGGATTCCAACCAGGTCACTCCCCCTACATGGCCTTGCTGAATATGCAGGACATGATTTCTAACGCCATCGAAAATAATGAATACTCAGTAGGGGTGTTTTTCGATCTCGCTAAAGCGTTTGATACGGTCAATCATAATATCCTGCTAAAAAACTAGAAAACTATGGGATTAGGGGGACACAGCTTAAATGGTTCGCCAGCTACTTTGAGAACCGTGCACAGAGAGTCCTCTGTAATGGTACCCTCTCCGAGCTGGGATTGATCAGATATGGAGTTCCGCAAGGCTCCAATCTTGGGCCACTCCTATTCCTGCTCTATATTAACGACTTGGCCAGTGTCTCCCCAACTTTGTTTTTCATATTATTTGCTGACGATACCAACGTTTTTTATTCCAATGGTTCCTGGCAGACGCTGATTCAAACTGTTAATCTTGAGCTTTCTAGTATAGCTGCTTGGTTCCAAGCAAATAAACTCACGCTTAATTTAGATAAAACTAACTTTATTTTATTTAAATCCCACAGGAAAATTAACCCCAGCGGTGATTTATCTTTGTTTATTAATGGTACTCCTATCACTCAAGTTGAGTCAACGAAGTTTTTAGGTGTACATATAGATCAGCACATGACCTGGAAGGTGCATATTAATCAAATTGCAGTCAAAATCGCAAAGAATGTAGGTATTCTAACCCGTATCGCATATAAACTACCAAAGGAAATTAGAATAAACTTATACTATACCCTCATCTACCCCTACCTCATTTACTGCAACTTGATTTGGGCATCGACTTACGAATCAAGGCTGCATAAACTAGTTCTGTTACAGAAGAGGGCTGTTCGTATAATTGCGGGTATTCGAAAATGGGAGCACACTGGCCCATCCTTTAGCGAGCTCAAACTCTTGAAAATACACCAGATAAAAGATCTTCAAATTGGTGAATTCTTTTTTCGCCTTGAGCATGGCCTCCTCCCACCTGCATTTAAGGATTTCCTCCCACATGCCTCCGACATTCACACGCACTTCACTAGGAATTTAGCAGCATATCGTCCTGTCAAAGCTCATTCAAACACTCGACGGTTTACTATTAAATCATACGGCACTGCAGTGTGGAATGCATTGCCAATAGATATCCGTTCCTCTAATACTCTGCAGGTTTTCAAAAAAAGGTTACGTGCATTTCTTCTTTCCTCAATTTAAACGGCTATACCATCACTAGAAGTGCATATTACCGCGTTTATTTAAGGATTTAGTTAAGTTTATAGTTAAGATCGTGTTATCACTTGTTTCTGGATATTTCAACTCTTGTTGTCTCTAGTCACCTTCTGGTTCAGTTTCTGTTTTTATTGGCTAACTTGGAATTTTTGTTTGTAATTTGCTATCTGGGTGACCCTCCTTAGCGGGATCTCCATCCCTTTTGGGCCTCCCTTTGTCGCCAATGCATTTTTGTTAATGTACATTCTCTGGCATAATTGTAATGTTTTGTTTTGGTTGCAATAAAACAACTTGATTGATTGATAATATTTTGGAGTAAAATTTGGAGGGGCCACTGGGTGGGGACTACGACCTCAGTTGGGGGGCACTTGCCCCTCTGGCCCCCTGTCGAGCCGCCAGTGTGTAGCTGAATTAATGGATTTAAATGCGTATGGTCCGACAGAGACGGGGAATCTTCACTCTTCAACTTTAGGCCACAGAGTGGCACAGACACTTGTCATTGTCAACATTAAATTTATGACGCTACACACAGTGAGTTAAGTATTTGTATTAGACTCGGCAATCACTAACTATAGGCCTTGGAACTCTGTATTCCAACCATGCAATCAAATAGATGATGACACGCTCTTGCTATGGGCTGCAAATCAACATGATACGTTACCAACTTTTACTATTCGTAATTTATTTTTCAGTGCAGGAGACCATCTCTTCACTAGACCGAAGCCAGCTAATAAAACATATCGGTGCATGTATAGAATAGCCGAATTCCTCTGTAGACTACCTAGACAGTGTCTGTCTCTATACAGACGTTATTCTTTGTCCACTCTGGGCACCGAGTATAAAGAGTAATTTGAAGTGAAAGGAATTATTTATAGCCTACAATGCATTCATTGACGTCAATCTATGTGACTCGATGCGCCCAGTAGCATATACACAGTATTTACCTGTATAGTCTTCAACTGTTATCGGGCCTAGTATTGTGCGATCCACGAACAATTATATTGCTCCATCCGATTCTGTTTTTCATCTCACTTATTAACTGGTCGAATCCACTTTAGGCTTACAGTCCATGTCATTTAGGACTTCCTGAAGCTCTTGATCCAGGAACTGTGCCTTCTTTAATCTTCTTCTCAAGGATTATTGTTATTGTATTTGTAATTAACAACTTCTCATGCGACGGTGTTTAATGCACAAGGCATCAACCGATGGCACATCGAAACTAAACCATTTAATAAGGTTAATATCCAGATGATCAGTCTGTAAGAGAAATGATGCAGCCTAATGAAATATCCATTCATTACGGATATTATATGGCGCCCATTCAAGGTTACTACTCAGGAGCTATTTACCAACAAATATCTTCTGTTTCATCAATCAGAGAAGACTCTTTTCCACTCCAACGGTCTCCCACAACCATATAATTATTTGTCTTTCAGAAAATCTTCCGCATACATTTAATTTTTGCATCATCTTTTCTGGGTCCAACTCCTGCTGTCATGCATTGCTTTTGGATACATACGAGCCTTCATTACTCGTATTTTTATTCTGTTTCAACCGGTTGCCCTGTACCCTGTTTGTCACAAGTGTCACAATTTGTTACCATGGGTCTTGGTTTTGACCACATTGATTAATAGGCCTGTTTGCTGCCTAACTGGTCTTAACGATTAAAATCTCCTATATGACTTTCGAGTTCGCAAACAGAACAATGTCATTGGATTATCGCATACTTTTAATTCTTCATCCTCCTCCTTGAAGTCCACCATCATACCAATATTATTTGTTGATATGTCACAACTCTGCCCTTTCTTGCGTTCCTGAGTCTCGGTGGATTAATCCAACTGCGATCATCCGCCACGTCAGACTCTGCCTCATCCCGATCCTTTCTACTGTGCTTCTAAGGATGATCTTACTGGTACATAGTTATTTTTTAGTAATTCGTACATTGTTTCATGTCGCCCCTCTTCCAAAGAGGGGCGACATTAAAGTTTTCCAATCTTGTGGCCATTACCCCATCTCCAAGAATTCGTCAATAGTTGGTGTATTCAAAAGACTCAAAACACTAGAGAGAATTGAAAAAAGATGTGCTTAGGAAGCTGACAGGAGACAAACAGAAGCAGAAGAATGACCAGTGTGGGGAGTTGGAGAAAATAAAACATAAATGGATATCTTTTCCAAACAGTCAAGACGCTAAGGCGAAGATACCGGTCTTTATTGTTTTGCGTCCAGTCACCATCTGATCACAGAAAAGTCAAAACTTGCAGAGCGCTGGGCGAGTAGGCCTGCTGTGAGGCAACATAAAGAATGGTTCGTTCACCTTGTTAGTAAGTCACATAATGCTACACATGAACCAATAAACACTCGAATCTGAGATAGTTCGCGCGGTTGTTGAAAGTCAATAGTTGGAACTTCGGTACACATGAGGTCCCAATTGAGTGGCTCAGGTTTGCAACGCATGAACAGTGACATGATACACTGTATTTTCTATGTAAAAGGAAAGGTTTATGCTATTATAGACGTCAACTTTTGTGACACTGTTCACCACGTATGAAGAGCATTTTCCACATATCAAGAAAGTCCTCTCGCTAACCTACAACTCCCTGCAACACTCCCAGCCCAGATATCTCCGCGACCTCTTCACCATCCAGCCAACCCGCTCTACCCGATCATCCTCCGTTCTCACTCTCTCTCGACCTCCTGTCACTTATCATCTCAAGTTATCCAACCGAGCAATATCCAAGACTGCACCACGTCTCTGGAACGATCTACCTCCTGAATTCCGCAATTTTTCGGTTCCTCCACCATCTTCGCCAATCATCCACCATCATCTGCCTCGGGCCCCTCTATCCATCACCCAAAGGCTTTCCACTCGAAACTAAAGTCTCTCCTTTTCAAGAACTTTTATCCTGACTCTTCTGATCCTGTACCTTCCAATCCTCGACCTAAAAGACACCCGCCTTAACATCTGCTGTGCCCTCTCTGATCCTCTGGAAACCGGACTCGGACCCCCTCGGACTACTCTTTTGGACAACCCCTCTGACTAGACGCAGCGCTCGTGAATAAGCTGGTGCCCTGCGCTTGGCTTTCGAGTGGGGCTTTAGAAGTTTGGAGATTACGATTACGATATGGCAGTGCCAGTCCCAGGACTAGAGAAAGGAGGAAGGCAACGCTAATCATCTTTTTTATGATACAGTGTCCCTAAACAGAAACTAGGTTCTACATACACACTAGAAAGATGAATGCTGTTATTGAAGTCAACTTTTATGACGCTGTGCATCGCGTATAGATAGTACTTTCTACATAACAAGAAAGATGAATGCAATCATTGACATTAATGACATCAACCTTTGTGACCCTGTGTACAGAGCAGGCCTATAAAGGGTGTTTTCTACATAACTTGAATGCCTTAGGCCTAGGGTTTCCTTCGTCGAAATCGTAACACTTATCACGTGCCTAACTAAATCAAATTCACAGGCATTCAACGAGTCAGAAGAAATTTGTATGTCTTCGGTCAAACAGAATATTTCACGTGCGCTAGAACGTTATCAACCATGCGTGACCAGGTATCAGCGCACATCCTTCACATCGGTCAATTTTTTCCAGCGCTCTTATGCAGTAAAAAAGGCGGTATATACGGGATCTTGATGCACGCACACAAGTACACACAAAGATCTATAGAAATGCATGCATACATTCATATATTCATAGTACATAAATGCTTATATTCATATATAAATATATGCATATATGTAACTCCGAGCATTACCATTTGCGCTGACAGTAGACAGTGTGTGTAGAGAATCCTGGAAGTAGCTTGCATTCGTCGACGATTTATGAATCGTATTTACACTTACAATTACGATAATTATAAACATGTAACTACATGCAAAAAACAAAGCATACTCAACGTGAGAATCAGTCATATTGTAACAGAGGGTGATAGCGCTATACATTTCAACTCGAAGCAATTTAACTGCTCTCACTTGGAGCTCTAAGACAGGAAAATTGATGCTTCAAATCAGACGAATCTATCAGTCGAAGCTCATTCAACCCAGGACGTGCTTTGATAAACGCTCGATTCTTTCTCTGCATTCTATGAGTTCGTTCTGGTTGTCAAAAATTATAAATTGTGGATCTTACTCTTGGTCTAGAAGAAAACATGTAGAGCAGAGCAATAGATTCATGAGATTGTTGACGAAAGGCAGGCAGTATTTAGTAAACGCATAAATCATGTTCATTCATTCCGGAAATTTATATAGCGCCTTTTCAAGAAGCCTACTCAGAGGCGCCCAGCCACGGCCAAAGAGAAAGGACATTAGCAATCGGTAGAAAAGCAGGCAAATTATTCCGGGGCAGTAAGCGTAACGCAAGCGGGAGCCCATTCCAAGCGGAGGGGCCAACAATCGAGAAGGCTCGACGCTGTCTGACCGAGGATCGGGCCCGAGGGACCAATAGCTCCCCTTAGCCAAAGAGCGCAGAGCTCGACGGGAGGCTAAGTCGGAAACCAGACGACAGAGATCGGATAAGTAGGACGGAGCATTACCAGTGAGACACAGCCAGACAAGTGCTGCTATCCTATAGGAGATGCGTTGGGAGGCAGGAAGCCAGTGCAATACATCACGCATGTAGGCAGAAATTGGGGCATATTTAGAAATATGATCAATAAGCCGAGCAGCAGAACGAGGGACCCGGTCAACACGCCCTATTAAGCCCGATGGGTGACCAGCAAGAACCGAGCTACAATGATCATTTCTGCTGGTGTGGACAAGTAGGGGCCTACCACAGCAGCATCACGGGAAAGGGACCGCAGAACAACACGCAACTGACGGCGCTGGTAGTAACAGCTTCGCGTGATCAGGTTGACGTTCTGCGAAAGACTAAGTTCTTGGTCAAGTGTGACACCAAGGTCACCAACAGTAAGCGAGTTAGCAATATGGGGAAGGGCTCGGACAACAGGTGTAGGTCAACACCAGCCAGCTGTCTGCGACCAACAAGACAAATGAACATGGGTTTTGGATGGGTTCAAAAGTAAACGATTTGAGGCAATTCAATCAGAAAGGGCATCAATAGCACGGCACATCAGCCCAACAGAGGCCACTGCATCAACTGCACTGCAGGGAACGTATGCTCTATGTCGTCAGCATACAGAAGAGTCCACATGACAGTAGCAGGGAGCTAACGTCAGACGTGTTAAGAATGTGGAGCAGAGGGCTCTAACACCGATCCCTGGGGTACACCAAATATGGCAGGGACCCATCGGGAACCAGAGGAACCAACAATAACACAGATAGTGCGAACTGTGAGGAAAGAACGAAGCCATTCTAAGGGTTACTAGTCAGTCCAAAAGAAACAGAGAGGCGCTGAAGGAGGATAGAATAATCGACAGAATCAAAAGCAGAGCTAACATCAAAGAGAGCTATAAGGGTTATCTTAACACTATCCATGGCGCCATAGAAGTCTGATAATAGGCGGACCAATAGAGTTTCGGTAAAATGGTTCTTCCGAAAACCCGACTGCCGGTAAAATGGTTCTTCCGAAAACCCCACTGCAAGAGAGGGAACAACCCATTCAAATCTAAGTAAACAGTTCATTAGCAACAATTCGTTCTAATATTTTGGAGAGGAATGTTACATTTGCAATAGGACGATAGTTTGCAGGATCACTTGAGTCAAGTCCATCTCTCTTCAAGGCTGGAAGGAGGACAGACCGCTTCTGTGAAGTAGGTAAGTGAGCCTCCAGGATCGAACGGTTGCAGAGCAGGATGTGAAATGGAGAGAGGTCGACGAGCTCCTGGACGAGGAACGTAGGCACGGGGTCCAGCTCACACGTTTTCGGAGCAGCAGCTAGGATGAGACCACACAACTCTAGACTCATGATCTCATTTCGGAGGACGGAGAGACGAGCATCGGTGATGGAGAACTCCGGCGGAGGAGAGGCTGATGTAGCAGTACGGATTCAATCTTGGCAGTCAGTGGTTCCAAGAATGCATCTGCAGGTAAAAGCGGAGAAGACTTTGACTGGTGGCTCGAAGAGCGACAACCAAGGAGCTTCTTTGGCTCCTTGGACTGCTTGAGATAATAGCCTCCAAGTATTCTCATTCTCTGTCCCGGTAGGCATACTCCGTTCTCCTGTAGATTCGCTCGAGGCGCCGAGCCTGCCGCTGAAGCTTCCTGCAATCCGCGTCGAACCATGGTGACAGCGGACGATGTTGAGATCGAACCGTAGGGCTTAAGCAGCTGTCCCCCTCTGTCCCCCCCATGATTTACGCCACTGGACAGCGGATGATGTTGAGATCGAACCGTATGCAGCAAAGAAAAGAGTCTAAAATTTCTGACATCACTGCCTCATACGAGCAGAATTGTTCTAAGGCAGTCAGTGAAGAAGAAGCCTCGACATCGTCGGAGAGAGGCTTAGCTTGGAGCGCACAACGGAAGGCATCACGATCCAACTTTTCCCAAAGACGGATCCGTGTAGTGTTAAGGAGAAATGGTTTGTAAATGAACGGAATGGAGGCCATCACGAGACCATGGTCGGATAGGATGGGTGGATGTACGTTGTGTAATTCAGTTGCAATTCCCACATTCTCTGGTCTATCTATGGCACCGTCTCTGTCTGTCTCTGCCTGTCGCTGTCTCTCTGTCTGTCGCGTTGTTCTGTTTCTGTTTCTGTCTTAGGATCATTCTCTGTCTCTGTCTCTGGCTATGCGTCTGTCTTTCTGTCGGTCTGTCTGTATTTGTCTGTCTGCCTATCTTTCTATATGTCCCTCTGTCTGTCTCTGTCTGTCTTGCTCTCTTTCTCTGTCAGACTCTATTCATCCGATTAATGTCTTCTGTCACTTTCGTTCTTGTGAATTGTTTCAATTGCATAATTGTACATTTACAGCGCAGTGCGTTTACACAACTATACAACCGATCTTTGATATCGCCCTTCTTCCTAAGGATGCCCAAGTTCAGAAGTGCCACACGCCTTGGCGGCGCAGAAGCAATTATATTACAGAGCAATTGTGCACGAAGGAATTGTGTTTTGAATATTTCTATGTGTTAAGATTTTTGTTCATAGCTTATAGTTTGACTGTAGGCCTACTTTGCCATAGATCGTCCTGGCAAAGACAGGCGTAGGAAATGTATAGTTATGTATGGTATCCGGATAGTTCCCCCCGAACAGTAATTAGGTAACTCTACCATTGTCCATGATGACTATCATTAATCCAACTTCTATTAAAGCAAAGACCTTCTTTCATCAATCCAGCTTCTATTTAAGCAAAGAGTTTCCTTTATCAATCTAATTTCTATTTAAACAAAGAATTTCTTTAATAAATCGAGCTTCTTTTTAAGTTTAGAATTTCTTTCATCAATCCAACTTCTATTTAAGCATAGCATTTGTTTCATCAATCCAGCTTACATTTAGAAAAAATAATTTCTTTCATCAATCCAACTTCTGTTAAAGTAAAGAATTATTTTTCATCAGTCCAACTCCGGGGGAAATATCCGGTTGGAATTGTCCGGGGAGCGGGAATGTCCTAGACCCGTTATGTAGACCTATGTACAATCATCTACAATAAACGTCGTTTAAAATATTATGATTGAAAATCTTGACGTTATCTACAGGACGCTCATAATAGGTAACAAAATTGAATCGTGTTTAGGATTTAAAGCAACGAACTTAGGTTTAGTGATAGGCCTAAGTGTGAAAGACAAGATTCAATTAAATAGTGGTTAATAGTTTGGAATTTCTATTTTTTCATCTCATGACTAGCCTACAACACGAGCGGTTCACCTGTGTTTGATCTTGATATAAGTGACTGAGGAACGTTACCTATGATTACTCGACCACTGCGATCATGCCTGTCACAAGCAGCTCCAAAATATAGAATAACGGAATTCCTCTGTAGAATGCCTTTGGAGTTTCTCGCCCATACCTGAATGCCTTTTGCTATTTTAACTTTATAAGCCTAGACGCTAAGTATAAATTATATGGACTTCAAGTGGCAGACACTAACTATATAGGGCAGTCATACCTCTAAAGAAATGTCGCGACGCTACTGAGCTAGCCGTACCTGGAGTCTTTGATACGTAGTCGACAGTCGCACATTATTATGTTTTGCATTTCAAGATACCAGCTTTTATTCTGAGCGAAGTGGTAAACAGAATAAAACGGTGATCATTAAACTATAATTTATGGAACTCTTTCGTAGAATTCTTTCGTCTTTTTTCATTCTTTGCCTTCCTAGGCAGGCTCGCACCTCCAATGTCGCGATTTATCACAAACGCCCACGCCCACACACACACACACACACGCACACGCACACGCACACACGTGTATAATACCTCTCTTTCTGCTTGTTGTAGCCCGCCTTCGTCATCCCGTCTGGCATATCTAACAATGCAGAATACCTATAAGAGTTTAATACTATCATCAAGATCATCGTTTGTCGACATTATTTATGCACAGAACACAAAGAGTTATTTCTTATTTCTTACACAGAAACGGTTTCAAACGTTGTCTCTCGCCCCCCTCCCCTCCCACATAGATTCAAGCGTACAAGTTTTCACCAAAGATAAGTCAGCAGATATTTTGTGCGACCTCGTATTTTTGTTTAAGGTAGTTCAGGTATATATATTATATTATATAATATTATATACCTGAAAGTTGGACTTATGGCTCATAAAACATTTAACAGTATTCGACCACAGTAGGACTATCAATTCCTATTCCTCAGTCGTATCACTACCTGTCATCGGATTGCCTATAGTTATTTGGTTTCACATTACACTAGAACTGTTCTTGAAGGACGAATTTTCTCCGTGCTTTGTGGACTTAGACTTAGGAATTCTCTCGCTGCATCTCTTCGTTCTGCTCAGTTGCTTCGGTATTTTCATTATCAACTTGATAATATTATCTTTTACAGATTGATTATTCACTATGGGAGTCCGTTATTTCCTAGTTTTCCGATCTTCTGAATATTGTTCTGAATATGGCTTGGTTTTGGTATGCCATCGGTTGATGCCTTGTGCAATAGAAATTGACAAATACAGACAGACCGACAGAAGTTAGTAATAAATAATAATAAGAAATGTTGGCACTTTTTTATGTGCTGCCTTACCGTCTTTGATGCGCGGCCGATCTCCGTAGGCCTATTAGTAATTTATTTGGCAGTTCAGGATAACAGAGTGAAGCATTCAGCAGAACGTATGGAATTCTTGCGATTTTATAAACACCATCTTTTGTCCACTGCTGTGCGCACGGTATAAAGACTACTTTCTAGAAAACAGGTAGGTTTGATGCTATTTTTAACGTCTGCTTTTGTGGACGGCTGCGCTCAGAGTATAAATCCTCTTTTCTATTAAACAGGACGGTTTACGCTCTCATTAACATGAAACTCACATTCTGCCGTATGGAGTTAATATTGTAGACATTCACCGACACTTAGACGAAATTTTGGGGACACAAGCAATACTTTTGCCTACAGTTTGGCGTACCCTGACACACGACACCTCGTTTTACCAGGCAGCGTGAACTCCTTCAGAATCATAGTGGGGCGCGATGGTGTAGGGGTATGTTCGGTGCCTTGCAGCCAGAGGGTTGCGGGTTCGAATCCACCTCAAGCCGCCGCGTAGGGACCCTGGGCAAGTCCTTCACTCGCAATTGCTCATGCGCTTCGGCGTGAAACTGTAGTCGGGAGCGCCTCTGAGTAGAAATCTTGACGGGTGCTATAACAAAGTGCTCATACATACATACATACATACATACATACATACATACATACATACATACATACATACATACATACATACATACATACATACATACATACATACATACATACATACATCATGCATGCATCATGCATACATACATCATACATGCATACATCATACATACATACATACATACATACATACATACATACATACATACATACATACATACATACATACATACATACATACATACATACATACAATCAATCAATAATCAATCAATCAATAACTTTATTGCATCAACTGCAGCAACTGAACATCAGGGTTTAACAAACAAAGCATCATAAAAAGTTAACATAATATGCTGATACATCGAGAACATTGTCAGTTGAGGCAATAGGTGTCCCCGAAGGGACCAATGGTCCCGCTAGACGGGGATACCCAACAGTGTCAGGCAAACAGGTCCTTTGATGGTTCTTCTAGCATTTTGTATTATTTTATATTAATCTCCTTAATTAACCTAGTCTAGCTTAACTAGTGTACTCTCCATCTAATCATATGACATGGGAGAGTTGCTGCGTATTTCCGCTCCGTGCTGAGTGAGTCCCCCATCCCACCCCCCGGTTCGTTAGTGTCATGCCCCGTCAATGACCATCCCCCGTAGATTCCTCAGTGGTTAATAGGTACTCCTTCTTTAGTTGTTTAAAGTGATGCCTATTTTTCTCCTTCTGTATATGAGGCGGGATTGAATTCCAGACCTGCGGCCCCATTGATTTAATACTAAACGACCTGAGGTTTGTGCGAGTTTTGATGGGCCTATAACATGATGCTCCTCTAGTGTTATAGTTATGCATATCCGAGGTCTTTGAGAAGTAATTTGCGAAAGACATTGGTAGAGCTCCATTTTCAAAGCGATGGAAGAGGTCTGCTATTTGATAGCTTCTTATTTGATTGATATTTAACAATTTTAATGTCGTATAAATCGGATTAGTGCTAGCTCTTGCCTCTGCCCCGCAACTATTTTAATTGCTTTATTTTGTAAAATTACCAACTTGTGCAGTCTTGACGGATAGTTTGATGCCCAAATGAAATTGCAGTAACTCAAGTAGGGATATATTAGCGTATAATAGAGGGATTTCTTTATGTCTTCGGGAATCACGTAAGCTATCCTTTTCAGTATTCCTATGTTTTTAGCTATTTTTAAGGCTATATGATCAATGTGAGCCTTCCATGTTAGGTGTTGGTCTATGATTACTCCCAAGAATTTTGTGGAGTCTACTTGCTCGATAGGACTGCCATTTAGGAGCAATTCCCAGCTTACAGGCTTAATTTTCCTGTGGGACTTAAAGATTATAAAGTTCGTTTTATCAGTGTTAAGTGTCAGTTTATTTGCATTAAACCAATTATTTATTTTAGTTAAGTCTTGATTAACAATTTGCATCAGGGCCTCCGGAGATGCATTAGAGTAAACTAAGTTCGTATCGTCCGCAAACAATATGAAATATAGGTCTAGTGATATGTATGTATGTATGTATGTATGTATGTATGCAGGTATGTAGCGAGCAAGCATGTATGTATGCATGTATGTATACATATGTATAGCTGTATGTATGTATACATATGCATGCCCTTGATGTATGTATGCATGATGCTCATGACATGCGTGCATATCTACATACATACATACATGCAAGCATGCATACATACATACATAGCAAACATCATGCATGCATCATGCATACATACATCATACATGCATACATCATACATACATACATACATACATACATACACACATACATACATACATACATACATACATACATACATACATACATCATACATACATCATGCATACATCATGCATACATACATCATACATACATACATCATACATACATACATACATACATACATACATACATACGTGCAAACATACATACATACATAGCCTACTGCACGCTAGATCAAGTGTCTTGATTAATACATACATGCTACCTACAAAACATGCATACGTCATATAAAAGGATATACACGCATGCACATATATGTGTATGTAGGCCTATGTATCCTGTTGGGCACAAACTTAGAGAGAAACCGACAAGAGACGCAGGTTTATTAGAAAACAATTTTAACTTTGCTATTTACATGCGAAATAGATCTGCAGCGTACTTAACGTCAACCAACGATCATCAAAAGCCATCAAGTCTTGGAAAGACTTAAACGCGCCTGTTTCATCCATAATAGCTCGACATGGCTGGAAACTAGCAGAAACGCGACTGCAGTCTGACGTTAAATGGAGTATTCTCATGTTTATCCTCACGCTGAACTGCATTTCAAAAACTTAACATTAATTAATCGCTGAAAGCAAGTAAATTTGCATCAAGGACAATTTATAACATTATTTAGAACTTAACCTGCTACGACATGACTTGAAATTCACATACGAAATGTCGCGTCTTCAATTCTATTATCTCCCAGCAGAAATGACATTTGACGGGTTTATTAAGTCAGAAGTGATATTTATTTATATTTTGTAGAAAACATAACGAATGTTACGATCATTATTCTTTGTTACAATATTTTATAATTATAGTATCCTCTGTCACCTTCGGTTGGTTCCAGTCCAAAGCCTGGAGGCAGTGGGAGGGCGACGCTAATCACTTTTGTTATTACACAGCTTCATTAATGAGAAATTACGAAAATAGTTACTGAAGAAATAGGTTGTGATCGAAGATGTAAAAAACAGCAGGGATATCGACAAGACAGAAGCAAGGGACTTGACGATGGCTAGCTGTAGAGTATTAACTAGAAATATAGATATTGTTCCCAACGCCGTGTTGTTTAACCCTAGGGCTACCAAGCTTTTTTTGTAACACGGACTACCAAGGGGGGGGTGGTTACCACCCCCCTGGATTTCGTGTTTGGTTTCACATATCATAACTTGTAATATAGCAATGGAATCAGCATTCATTTCTGCACAGAATGGTATATTTAGTTGTACATTATGTGAATGCACCTCGAAATTACATCACTTTTAACTATGGAACCCATTAATTAGCAATATTGTATATTATTGCGTACATTTTGTACTTTTTGGATAAACAAATATAAGATTATGTGTGTTTTGAAACTAATCTATGTATAAAAGATACACAAAATCATCCCTACACATGTTTATATAGTATAAATGTACATCCATACATATATATCCATACATATATATCGGTTTACGTTGTAATGCTGTATTCGGCCATTTTCACACAGATTACGCGTATATTATTATTTATTTTGATCACTTCCGGTATTCAAAAGACAAAGATGTAGGTATGCAAATGAAGCCCTTTCATTCCTCTAAAGAATGGTATCTTTTGTTTTCTCTTCCAAGAAGACAAATGAATACGCTACAGACAAAAACTAAGGGGGGAGTCCTTCCATTCAGCCATTTTTCACGCATGTTACGCGTATTATTATTTATTTTGAGCACTTCCGGTTGCCTCAGGTCAACTCAGTGACCATAGGAAATGTAGCCCCACATTCCCTCTATAGAATGGTATAATTTGTGTCTCTTAATATTAAATGACGGATAAGATATAGTCGAAAATCTAGGGGGGTGGTATCCACCCCCCCTGGTGCCTCGGGTATATTGGGTATAACTTTTGAACGGTGTGAGATATCATCTACATTTTACCTCAAAACGTGTAAAATGAACCCCCCTACAGCTACCTAAAAAGGTCAAATTTTTTATTCCATACGGAAAAGGTTTCGACATGAAAACGCCTTAGGGGTATAACCACCCCTTGCAGCCTGAGGTTTAATTAATACACATTTGGAGGGATTGAGGCATGCACTAGAATAAAGGCATTCATTCAACCGGGCAACGGAATGTATTCAGTTAGCTTAGATAATAGAGATTGAAGATGGGACGGCAAGATGAAAGGGTTTTTCATCTAGATTTGCTAGTGTGCGTCAAGATGCAGTGATTGTTGGTCATTTACTCAGTGATTATTTATTTTGACAAATGGCTTGGAAAATTACTGACGATAGCAGGCACAGATTTTGCATGTGGAGGTTGTAGGCTGGCGACTAAATTTCGTCGTGATTGAACTGTTTTCACATAATTATGCCATGAGAATGTATGCCTATATCAATGTCTATATTAGTATAAATGCTAGGCTGCGAATCGGGCAGGCTACTATTTGTAGCATTCCTTTTCCATCCACATGCGTCTTTACAGCTGCTCGGCTTCTCTAGCAGCTAGAGCAGCCTCTATAACAACTATTCTCCCTCTCGAACAGCTGCTGTTCTGCCTATCTGGTTGCTGCTCTGCCTTTTAACAGATCTTCTCCCTCTCTAACAGCTACTCTCCTCTAACAGCTATTCTCTCTCTAACAGCTATTCTCCCTCTCTAACAGCTATTCTCCCTCTCTAACAGCTATTCTCCCTCTCTAACAGCTATTCTCCCTCTCTAACAGCTACTCTCCCTTTTTAACAGCTATTCTCCCTCTTTAACAGCTATTCTCCCTCTCTAACAGCTATTCTCCCTCTCTAACAGCTATTCTCCCTCTCTAACAGCTATTCTCTCTCTCTAACAGCTATTCTCCCTCTCGAACAGCTATTCTCCCTCTCGAACAGCTATTCTCTCTCTCTAACAGCTGTTCTGCTTCTCTAACAGCTGCCCTGTCTTTCTAACAGCTGAGACTCATGCAGTGATATCGCTCTATCATCTGCAGTGCCAGTCTCTGGTGCCTTTGGCAACCAGACTCGGACCTCCAATAGACTTCGATCTCTGGACAATTCCTCTGATACGACGCAGTGCTCGTAAATAAGCTGCTGCTTTGCGCTTATTTTTAGAGTTCTGCTTTAGTAGAATGTAGATCTTAAGATTACGACGATTACTATTGAACTTTTTATATAGGCCAACACTCAAGTCACGCGCTGATATCCTAGTAGCTCACTTCTGACTCAGAAGTACACTCAGAAGTGCATAGTTGGAATAGTTTTGGGCATGTTGACGAAAGCCCAGTTCGAATACGTTTCTGTAAACACGTAAATCATAGCAACAAATTGTAAAGTCTAGTTAATGTCGAGACATCGTTGCTGCTGCCTACGCATGGGAAATCCCACACACGCAGCTGCTACTTCCTTATTTAAGAATATATAAGTCTCCTGCAGGAGGACAATCGACCGTCTAGCTATCTGAAGTCGAAAGTAGTTCACGGTCCATCATCCGTTGACGAAGCCTGAGATTGAAGAAAACTGTGAGAAGTTGCTTCACAATGACTGACGCCAAGAACACAGTCTACAAGACTCCTGCAGTGATAAGTCAGGTAGGCTATACTTCATAAAGTCATTGTTTATATATTTATTGTCATACCATTGTTACACGAGATATATGGTCTTATACCAACAACATGTTTTTTAAACGTGTAGTGCATTTATTAGTATAATAGTATCTCCATTGTTATTTCCACATTTTTATTTCTTTTATCTTCACATGCATTTTTGTGTTTTTTACACAAAAAATGCACAATATTAATATTAAACTGAGTTGAACAGTTTTCATGGCTTTGTATTAAATTATAAGAGAAAAAACGTGATAGGGAAGAATTAAAATCTTTAAATAGAGATCAATTAATCTGTTCTATAGCCTAGACAAAAACTGTAAACACGTATAAATGAGTAGACCTATTTTGAATAAATTAGGCCTAATGTCTACTGTGCTTCATTATCGCAATAAATTAGGCTACATGTAAGCGCAGACAGTGGCGTACGGAGCTAAAATGCCGCCCTTGACACCCTAATTTTGGATAGTCTATGCTATTTTCTCTAAGAGATTGCAGTTTTCATGACGATCGTCGATCTCATTATTGTAGGCCTTCAATTTTATTTGATAAAGTTGTTAGCCGGTCAGGATTTAATAATTTTCACTGCGTTATTTAATTATCCGTTTTAGCCATAGCCTACATTCTCTGTCTTACTGAAATCCATGTTCTGTTCTGTTCTGTTCATAATCTCGTTTCGAGGGTCGACCGCATCATGAACAATATTCCTCCAGCGTCTCCTGTCTTCCGTCAGTCTTATCAATTCCTCCATTGTCAATCCAGTCCATTCCTTTATGTTGCCCAACCAGTTTGTTTCTCGGTCTTCCTCTTTTCCGATTTCCCGGCATTGTGCCCTGCGTCTTTCTCCAAGCATATTCCATCTCTTCTCATGATGTGTCCGAAGTAACTAAGTTTTCTTTCTTTTACCGTCTTCAGGAGACTCGAAATCCATATTATTAGATAATAAAACATTTTATTGCATGAGTTGCGACTGTGGCTGACTCGCCGCTTCTGTTGTGGATGCGGAAGAAACAAAATATCGGTGCATAACTGCAGCACCACCTACTTTTTGTTTGTTTTGCGTTTTCTCTGCGCTCTTCTTCCTATATTCAGCCCCACTTAGTTCAGCCTCTTACTCATTCTCAGTATGAATGAATGAATGATTTGAATGTTTATCTGTAGTGGAATATGAGTGGGCTACAGTGGAAATAAAATTAACTAATTATAGTAAGGCTATCTGCAGTAAAACTGTTAGGTTCATTATCTCATTAGCTACAGTTAAAATTGATGT
>JACEVL010000365.1:613203-669125 GCA_020284085.1 Aporrectodea caliginosa | reverse complement strand
AATTAGTCTAAGACATACATACATGTATACATGCATACATGCATACTTGCATACATGCATAAGCATGCATACATGCATACATGCATTGCATTGCGTGAATACATGCATACATGCATACATACATACATACATACATACATTACGTACATTACATACATACATACATGCTATTATATTCCATTAATACATACATACATACAAGCATATATCATGCATACATACATCATACATGCATCATACATACATACATCATGTACATACATATACAGCTACATACATACATGCTGCATACATACATACATATGGCTACATACATACATACATACATGCATACATTAGCATATTACATACATACATAGCCTACTGCACCGCTAGATCAAGTGTCTTGATTAATACATACATGCTACCTACAAAACATGCATACATCATATAAAAGGATATACACGCATGTACATATATGTGTATGTATGTATCCTGTTGGGCATAAACTTAGAGAGAAACCGACAAGAGACGCAGGTTTATTAGAAAACAATTTTAACTTTGCTATTTACATGCGAAATAGATCTGCAGCGTACTTAACGTCAACCAACGATCATCAAAAGCCATCAAGTCTTGGAAAGACTTAACGCGCCTGTTTCATCCATAATAGCTCGACATGGCTGGAAACTAGCAGAAACGCGACTGCAGTCTGACGTTAAATGGAGTATTCTCATGTTTATCCTCACGCTGAACTGCATTTCAAAAACTTAACATAATTATTAATCGCTGAAAGCAAGTAAATTTGCATCAAGGACAATTTATAACATTATTTAGAACTTAACTTGCTACGACATGCATGACTTGAAATTCACATACGAAATGTCGCGTCTTCAATTCTATTATCTCCCAGCAGAAATGACATTTGACGGGTTTATTAAGTCAGAAGTGATATTTATTTATATTTTGTAGAAAACATAACGAATGTTACGATCATTATTCTTTGTTACAATATTTTATAATTATAGTATCCTCTGTCACCTTCGGTTGGTTCCAGTCCAAAGCCTGGAGGCAGTGGGAGGGCGACGCTAATCACTTTTGTTATTACACAGCTTCATTAATGAGAAATTACGAAAATAGTTACCGAAGAAATAGGTTGTGATCGAAGATGTAAAAAACAGCAGGGATATCGACAAGACAGAAGCAAGGGACTTGACGATGGCTAGCTGTAGAGTATTAACTAGAAAGATAGATATAGTCATAGGCGTAAACTCCTGTAGGCCGCTAGGCTCGAGCCCCCCCAATAATTGAGGCGCCAGGCCTGCCCAGGCATTGAGCCCCTCCAATATTATGACAGTAGTAATATATTGTTTCGCCTAAACTCGGGGCTTAAAGTGTGAATTGACGGCGTCTAGGCAGGCACTTAGTTTCAAGGCTGAACGCTGCATGCCCTGGCCCTGCCACTTATTAGACCAACAGACCACCACAGCCTTGATGCCGTCCATGCAGCAGTGTAATTGCCTTGGGCGGGTCAAGCTATACGCCCCCGCCCCTCGCCCCCAGCAGCTTTCAGCGGCTCAATGTATCTTGATTTTCGCGCGCATCCAAATATTTCCAACATGTGTTAGCCCATGGAGAACTAAATATTTCGTTATCCCCGGTTAGCCCCAGGATCTTCCGAAGAAATGATCGGCTTTCCAGTATGTATATATATAATATAATATATTGTATATATATATAGCCTATATTCATACATATATTCATACATACTGTAGCCTATATGAACGTATCATGTCACATTATGCCGCCGTTTTATTTCCGTATAGGGCCTATCTACACTTGCGGCGTCTTGTTGGGGGTCTATTGGATTCGTTACACTTATAAACGAGGCTTTTATCAAGTGCCACGTACAAATTTAATGAGTTTACTTACGAGTGGATTTTCGCGCAAAAAGCGATTTGCTGCTAGTGAGGAACGTGACGAGAAACTATAACTGCAACAACTAAATTAAGACGATGTGGCAATGAAGTTGAGAAGGTTAATGAATCAAAAGCTGGTAAGTGTGAATGAGAAATCTTTTAGGCCTACTGACCGAAATAGTGATGGTGCAATGTTAGGAAACAAAAAGTTTGATAGCACTGTTAAAAAGGTATTGCATTTGCCTGTTTCTTCAGCTGATTGTGACAGATGATTCAGTCAAAATTATGAATCTCTGTCAAGCCAGTGGAAGAAACAAGCTGATCGTTACATCTTTAAATGACTTACTAATGATTGGTACATGTATAAATGGTCCACCTCTCGGCCTATGGAATGCAGAAAAGTGTGTTATTGGTTGAAGTCGGTCAGACATACGCCTAGAGACCTGGACAAAAGCAGCAGGCTTGCCAAGGACATCTGAATTAGCAAGTAGGAATAATAGTTCGAAATTGTATGCATAATTAACGAAAACTATTGCTTTGCTTTTTCTGTTTTCATTCACTTCGGTGTTAGATAGAGTCACACATTTTTGCCAGAGCTAGTAGGCTAATCTTCTTAAAATAAACCTCGAGTTTTCCAATAAGTACTGTATTCTCCATTGTTCGACTTTTTGACACAGCTACATGTCAGTAGTTGTGCCCTGCCATACGTGTGCATTTGAGGATCACTGCCAGTTGAACGCTCAGAGAGACTAGCTCTGTCTGCCCGACCTTTAACCCTACAACGGGACTCTCAAGGCTCTGGGGCTGATATGCCTTGGCCCTCGAGGTGCAGGCTGGTGCACGGGGCCTGAACTGCTAGGTCATGACCTGGGAAATATCTCTGGCAGACTCTGGACCTGTATAGCAATACTCAGTGTACTCATTATAGCTAAGTTGGCTAGAGGGTGCTGGTGGAACAGAAATCTCGAACCAAATTTCTGTCCTGGCGGGGATTTGAACCACGACCTCTCGATTGACAGTCCAGCGCGCTAACCACTACACTATCGAGCACCACACGGCAGTCTCTAGAATGTTATGCAAACCATACAATTATACGGTCATCGCAGGCCCTACTGGGGGAGCTTGCAGCGCACCCCAGAACCCCATCCCTTCACCTCCCGTCACATACGAATGGGGAGGGGAGTGAGGGCAATGGGCCCTCCCAATATTTTCGACAAGTTTACGCCTATGGATATAGTTCCCAACGCAGTGTTGTTTAATTAATACACATTTGGAGGGATTGAGGCATGCACTAGAATAAAGGCATTCATTCAACCGGGCAACGGAATGTATTCAGTTAGCTTAGATAATAGAGATTGAAGATGGGACGGCAAGATGAAAGGGTTTTTTCATCTAGATTTGCTAGTGTGCGTCAAGATGCAGTGATTGTTGGTCATTTACTCAGTGATTATTTCATTTTTGACAAATGGCTTGGAAAATTACTGACGATAGCAGGCACAAATTTTGCATGTGGAGGTTGTAGGCTGGCGACTAAATTGCGTCGTGATTGAACTGTTTACACTTAATTATGCCATGAGAATGTATGCCTATATCAATGTCTATATTAGTATCAATGCTACGCTGCGAATCGGGCAGGCTACTATTTGTAGCATTCCTTTTCCATCCACATGCGTCTTTACAGCTGCTCGGCTTCTCTAGCAGCTAGAGCAGCCTCTATAACAGCTATTCTCCCTCTCGAACAGCTGCTGTTCTGCCTATCTGGTTGCTGCTCTACCTTTTAACAGATCTTCTCCCTCTCTAACAGCTACTCTCCCTCTCTAACAGCTATTGTCCCTCTCTAACAGCTATTCTCCCCCTCTAACAGCTACTCTCCCTCTTTAACAGCTATTCTCCCTCACTAACAGCTATTCTCCCTCTCTAACAGCTATTCTCCCTCTCTAACAGTTAATTCTCCCTCTCTAACAGCTATTCTCCTTCTCTAACAGCTATTCTCCCTCTCTAACAGCTATTCTCCCTCTTGAACAGCTATTCTCCCTCTCAAACAGCTGTTCTGCTTCTCTAACAGCTGCCCTGTCTTTCTAACAGCTGAGACTACTGCAGTGATATCGATCTATCATCTGCAGTGCCAGTCTCTGGTGCCTTTGGCAACCAGACTCGGACGTCCAATGGACTTCGATCTCTGATACGACGCAGTGCTCGTGAATAAGATGCTGTTTTGCGCTTACTTTTAGAGTTCTCCTTTAGGAATGTAGACCTTACGATTACGACGATTACTATTGAACTTGTTTCATATAGGCCAACACTCAAATCATGCGCTGATATCCTAGCAGCTCACTTCTGACTCAGAAGTACACTCAGAAGTGCATAGTTGGAATAGTTTTGGGCATGTTGACGAAAGCCCAGTTCGAATACGTTTCTGTAAACACGTAAATCATAGCAACAAATTGTAAAGTCTAGTTAATGTCGAGACATCGTTGCTGCTGCCTACGCATGGGAAATCCCACACACGCAGCTGCTACTTCCTTATTTAAGAATATATAAGTCTCCTGCAGGAGGACAATCGACCGTCTAGCTATCTGAAGTCGAAAGTAGTTCACGGTCCATCATCCGTTGACGAAGCCTGAGATTGAAGAAAACTGTGAGAAGTTGCTTCACAATGACTGACGCCAAGAACACAGTCTACAAGACTCCTGCAGTGATAAGTCAGGTAGGCTATACTTCATAAAGTCATTGTTTATATATTTATTGTCATACCATTGTTACACGAGATATATGGTCTTATACCAACAACATGTTTTTTAAACGTGTAGTGCATTTATTAGTATAATAGTATCTCATTGTTATTTCCACATTTTTATTTCTTTTATCTTCACATGCATTTTTGTGTTTTTTACACAAAAAATGCACAATATTAATATTAAACTGAGTTGAACAGTTTTCATGGCTTTGTATTAAATTATAAGAGAAAAAACGTGATAGGGAAGAATTAAAATCTTTAAATAGAGATCAATTAATCTGTTCTATAGACAAAAACTGTAAACACGTATAAATGAGTAGACCTATTTTGAATAAATTAGGCCTAATGTCTACTGTGCTTCATTATCGCAATAAATTAGGCTACATGTAAGCGCAGACAGTGGCGTACGGAGCTAAAATGCCGCCCTTGACAACCTAATTTTGGATAGTCTATGCTATTTTCTCTAAGAGATTGCAGTTTTCATGACGATCGTCGATCTCATTATTGTAGGCCTTCAATTTTATTTGATAAAGTTGTTAGCCGGTCAGGATTTAACAAGTTTTCACTGCGTTATTTAATTATCCGTTTTAGCCATAGCTTTCTAAGCATTCTCATTCTTACTGTCCGAAATCCATATTCCATTAGATAATAAAACATTTTATTGGATGAGTTGCGACTGTGGCAGACTCGCCGCTTCTGTTGTGGATGCGGAAGAAACAAAATATCGGTGCATAGCTGCAGCACCACCTACTTTGTTTTTTTGCGATTTTCTCTGCTCTTCTTATATTCAGCCCCACTTAGCTCAGCCTCTTACTCATTCTCAGTCGTAATGAATGAATGACTGAATGTTGTGAGTGTCTGTGGTGAATATGAGTGGGCTGAGTGGAAATAGGAATTAATAATTATAGTAGGCTATCTCACAGTAAAACTGTTAAAGTTCGTATCTCATTAGCTACAGTTAAAATTGATGTCGTGAGAACCAAACGGAACCATTAACTGGGAATGAATGAATTCGGAACATTAACTGGGAATGAATGAATTGAAGACAGACACCATTTTTAAAGAAAAATAGTCTAATACTATTTAAGACTTTTAAACATTTGTTAATGTCGAAATTTTACAGAAACAGCGTCATTATCACAATCATTACTGATTAACCTTTATAACCTTTATTGGTGCAAACACGGATTACCGTACTGTGCTCAGTAGATTTTTAAACAAGGTGACAGACAGGAAATGTCTAATTATCGGCCAATATCTATATTGCCATACTTTGGTAAAGTCTTAGAAAAGGCAATGTGTGAGAGATTAAATCATTACATAAATAAGATGCATGTATTATATCCCCTTCAGCATGGTTTCCGTCCAGGTCATTCCACTGATGTGTCTCTAATTAACATGCAAGACCTTATTTCTCAAGCAATAGACACTAATAAATATTCAATTGGTATATTCCTTGATCTAGCAAAGGCATTCGACACGGTGGACCATAAAATTCTACTAGATAAACGTGAAAATTACGGGATTAGGGGCATACCTCATTTATGGTTTAAAAGCTATTTGGAGCATAGGTATCAACAGGTGTTATGTAATGGGATCCTATCTTCTAGAAAACCGATAAAAATTGGTGTCCCTCAAGGTTCAAACCTCGGTCCACTACTGTTTTTATTGTACATTAATGATCTTCCCAATGCTTCTGCTGTGCTTAAACTTATTTTGTTTGCTGATGATACGAATGCTTCCTGTTCACATGATTCTTTACCCAGACTCGTTGAAATAATTTATACTGAATTAAACATTCTAGCTGAGTGGTTTAGGACCAATCGCCTGTCACTCAATATAAAAAATACTGCTTTATACTATTCCATTCTACGAAGAAACGAATCCCGGATCTCCAGACAAAGTTGTCAATTGATGGAATTTCCCTGTCCCAAACCCGATCCACTAAATTTCTTGGTGTATGTATTGACGAATGTCTGACTTGGACTGAACATATCAATATTATTGCTGGCAAAATTTCCAGAAACCTTGGTATACTAGCGAGAATATCTTACCTTATCCCAATTCATATTCGTAGGAATTTATATTATACACTAATCAATCCCTATTTTGATTATGGTAATATTGTCTGGGCCTCAAACTATTCTACTAGGTTGAAATGTCTTCTGGTTCTGCAGAAAAAAGCTATTAGAATTATTGCAAGAGATCCTTTTAATGCCCAAACGGCATACAGATACAGAGAATATAATATTATGAACTTTGAAAATATAAATCGCTATCAACTGAGTAATTTCATGTATAAATTTGTCAATAACTTGCTGCCTGATTCATTTTCAAACTATTTTACGAAGGTAGTAGAGATGCATGGTCATTGTACAAGATCTTCTTCTGGTGGTTTATATGTCATATATGCACGCACTAATTATCGTAGATTTTCAATTTGTTGTAGTGGTCCAAAAATTTGGAATGCAGTACCGATGAGTATTCGGAATGCACCCACATACACCCAATTTAAGAAGCTGTGGAATAGTTACTTGAAGGATTAACCATACTTCATTTAACACTGTTTCATCGAATTGTTTAGATATTGATCTTCTTAGTAAATTGCAATGTTATTATTTAGTTAAGAACATTATTGAGTTGAACCTTTCTTTCTTTCAACTGACTAACCAGCCATAAATGATTATTGTTAAAAGGGGTGACCCTAATTAAGCGGGGCTTGTGCCCCTTTTGGGTCTGCCCTGTTCCCTAGCCAATGCACTGATATGTAGTAGTCAAGTTATAATTGTTGTTAATTGTTATATGCATTGTGCTTCTGGAAATAAAAGTTGTCAGTTGTCAGTTGTCAGAAGTTCCAGTTTTAATTATAATTAAAATCAAATTAAGCGACGTATTTTATTTACTGGATCATTTGGATTATGGATAATAATATAATATGCTCATTATCTAGTAAACATTACAAAGAAACAGTTTCATTTTCTACAATTCTATTCAGTGTTTAATGTAGACTCACAGAGTGATGCCGCCCCTAATAAAAGGAGGCTTGGGGCGGCATCGGAAGCCAAGCCGACTTGACCAAAGTGACGCTTTCGTTCTTTCTCTCCTAGTTTTTCATTTTTTAATCCAACATTCACTCCTTTCTAATTTTCTTCAACCCTATTTTGCCGTCCATGCCCAAGTGCCGCCCGGGGCGACCGCCCCTCTGCCCCCTCTTCGATGCACCACTGAGCGCAGAAGATTCTTGGTAGTTTGAGACTTATTCCTAACGACTGTGTGCTTTAGCAGACAGTATAAAACCAAAATTAAGAGTCATTTTCCTTTAAACCTAGGAAGTGGACGTCTGCCTTAGCAGAGAGGTTTATTTAGCGAATATTCTCTCTTAATTTTGGCTGTTCTGTATACAAGTGATCTCGGTCATTTACCTAAAGCTGTTCATCCTCATTCTTGAACACAAATATGCATAATTATTACGAAGAAAGCAAATAAAAATGTCGATATGAAAATAGATTTACAAATAAATGTGCTACACGCAATGAGTTCGTAACTGACATGTTCTATCACATGTGAGACCGTAAACAATAACGTAAACTGACTGAAATGAGAATCTGAAAACATACGCAAACGACGTAATCAGCAGACATCGTTAAAACACGCTTAAATTATTTCACGCTAAGCTAGTTTCTAAAATTTATTCGATTAATAACGATACACACATAATGCAGGTCTATCTGTTTAATGTAACGTCAAACGCACGTTTAGCCTCTCAAAAGTGTAGTGAATGGAAATTTTCTTTAATACATTTTAGCCCCGATAAAAGTGGCTGACTCAAATTATGCAATCACAGGCTGACAGAAGTGAATAAGAAGCTAAGAGAGCTTTCAAATTACCAGTGACGAACCAAGTGAAACATATCGTGGGTAATCCCGTAGTTTAGGTTGCTACATTATTTGAATGTCTTAAATGCCGTACTTGACGTTGGTAAGTAAGCACTCTACCTATGTCCATCATAACTATCATCAATCCCGCTTTCATTTCATCGAGATTTTTTTTAATCAATCCAGCTTCCATTTAATGAAAAAATGACCCAACTTCTATTTAACCATAAAAATATTTGTCATCAATGGAACTTTTATTTAAGCAAAGAATGTTTCTCATGGGACCAGCTTCGACTTACGGAAACAATAATTATTTTCATTATAGTTTCTATTGCATCAAAAACTTAGTTTAATCAATCCAGCTTCTATTTACGGTAAAAATTATTTCCATCAATCCAACTTCTATGTAAAGATAGAAATGGTTTCATCAGTCCCACTTGCAGTTAGCGAAACAATTGTTTTCAGCAATCCAGCTTCCATTTTAATTTGACGATATAAAATAATTTAGCAACCTAAACTACGGGTTTACCACAACCACCCATATCGTGTTTGTGTTTTCTCATGCTCACACATTTAAATCCATTCCGGCTTATTCGATGCAAAATTAAGACAATTGAAATTAACTTTTGGCATATTGGGCAGATGGCAGCAGATGTTCCTAAGCCACGTAACACTAAGAAGTACGTGATCGTCGCCGTGTCCACAGTACTTTCAGTGGCAGTCATTCTGACGGCCATCTTGGTTGGAATGTACATGTTCACTCAAGCGGAAAAAGACCTTCTCAAGGTAGTTCAGTTTATTTTTGAAGAGTATTCTCCCTCTGTCTGTGTGTGTGCGTCTCTCTCCTTCTCTGTCTCTCTGTCTCTCTCGCTCTCTCTGTCTCTCTGTCTGTGTCTGTGTCTGTCTCTGTGTCTGTGTCTGTGGCTGTATGTCTGTCTGTCTGTCTGTCTCTGTCTCTGTCTCTGTCTCTGTCTGTCTCTGTCTCTGTCTCTGTCTCTGTCTCTGTCTCTGTCTGTCTGTCTGTCTGTCTGTCTGTCTGTCTGTCTGTCTGTCTGTCTGTCTCGTCTGTCTGTCTGTCTGTCTCTCTCTCTCTCTCTCTCTCTCTCTCTCTCTCTCTCTCTCTCTCTCTCTCTCTCTCTCTCTCTCTCTCTATCTGTACATTGTGTCAGTCACAGGGTTGACATGAAAAGTAAGTTTACGTGAAGGCGGGTTTAGTGACATACATGAATAAATTATATAAAACTAAACTACAACACGACACATGACTTCGTAGTGCATAGATGAATAGAATTGGAGTCGTCCCACTTGGCGTCGCGTCTTTGAAACGGTTGTGCTAACCTTAGTTTGCTTGCAGAAGAAGACTTGATCTCCATTGTTATTCTTATTATATTCCTCTGCTAAAAACATGCTAATGGAGAAGGTAGAAACCTTCAATCAGTCTAAAATACTTCAGCTATGCTCATAGCCCGTCTCCCTCGCTTTGCACATATTAATTCTACATATTTGGTTGATGTCTTGCACTGGCTTCCTATCACTGCGCGCCCCATTATAAGATCCTCTTTCTATTGTCTCCAAGGCGCAGCTGAGTAGTACCCCAAAGTATTTTTCTGACTATATGCGAAAGCCGTTATCTGCGACCTCATCTCGTTCCTTGCGCTCTGCTGATTTTATTGATCTTTTTGTTCCTAGGACTCGGACTGCCTTGGCTCAACGCCGGGCATTTGCTGTGGTTGGTCCCTCTACTTCGAATGACCTTCCCCCATCATTAAGGTCTAAACTAATGACTGGTTTTTCTTCTTTGATCTCTCGTTCTTTAAAGACGTTTCTTTCCCCCGGGGTTTCGTGCTGAGAGCGCCTCTGAATAGTTATTCTGAGAGAGGCGCTATACAAATCTTTAGATGCGATACGATGCGATAATTATAAACGCAGCAAAAGATTGCCCACGGTCAGTTTTCTCACAAGACTACAGAAATTATTTTCACGCTGCCCGCTTCTGTTTAAAGTAACAAGGTTTATGAATGAAAAGCACGATAGGTTTTAAAAAGGATGAAGTCCACTAGAAGAGGAAAATAATTATTTATTTTTGAAGTAGATTTAGAGATTTGAAATTGTGAGGATCTCTGCTGACACAGAATATGGTAGAGCAGAGCAGCAAATCAAATAGACACTATAATTTTATTTAAAAATTTAGTTTATGAGATTGTTTCGTAATTAGTGAGTATCATTTGGTATCTTCTAAAACACGTTATCTTGCAGTTCACTCTGAATGTGAATAAAGATACGAAGGAAGAAATGACAATTGATCAGAACGAAAACGTCATACAGTACCACGTTCAGAATGCGAATTACGAGATGTGGGTTGTTCACGACTACAATCGGGTATGATACGTTTAAACACACTTGTACTTAAATCATCGTCGTCGTCGTCATCATCATCATCATCATCATCATCATCATCATCATCATCATCATCATCATCATCATCATCATCATCATCATCATCATCATATATTTATGCTCCGCTCCAGAGCGTTGCCATTTCAACGACGTTTTATCAACCGTCGCGATCTTCGGCTCGTTTCAAGTCCAAAATGTTCAATGGGTGAAGATGGCAACAACGTCTGGGTCCTTCTTTGCCGAGATCTTCCGACTCCGTAGGTCCTCCGGGATGGAAAATGAAGTTCAGAGTGTCATAGCGTGGTCCTTCCTGCCTGCCATCACCCCTCTTTAAAATGACTACAAATATCCAGTACATTTGCTTCGATCGTCCTCGACACCTGGTTCGGTAAGTGTTCCTGTATAAATAAATAAACATAACACTTTTAGCTCAGGACAATTCACGTATTAATTTAATAAGTGATTTTAGTGGGAAGCTCAGGCCACTGTGTATACTGAATGTAAGTAATGTAAGTAAAGGGAAGAAATTAGAGTCTATGATGAACAAAAATTATAGTAGTGAGAGAGAGAGAGAGAGAGAGAGAGAGAGAGAGAGAGAGAGAGAGAGAGAGAGAGAGAGAGAGAGAGAGAGAGAGAGAGAGAGAGAGAGAGAGAGAGAGAGAGAGAGAGAGAGAGATAATCGGCTATACGCGGTATCGGCATAATCGGCAAAAAGCGATATCGGTACAGCTCTAGTTCGCGAGTCTTGGGTTTCTGATCCTAGTCTGGTTTATGCCAGCGCCCATAGCGGTTGATGGAGTAAGGTTACAAACCCTGCATTGAAAGAAACCCACAGCAGGCCAGTGACCTAAATCGTCACACCTAACCAATGTCCTCAGTGATAAATTTTATGAGGCGTCTAATTTTTCGTCTTTTCATCGTATTCGCTAAGAAAAATAATTCCAAACGCCGTTGCTTTCTCATTTACTGTTACAAAGTCTTGACTTACTGACTTATGGCCTTGGCGATGCTCCCGCACGCATAAGCCGCTCGTTTATGGAAGACCTCGTTTATGGAAGACCTCTATGTTACAATGTTACCATGTCATTTCCTTCTAACTGCTCAAATTGACCATGACATAGGCCTATGTAAAACATTTTGAATGTTCATGTTTTCTTTCTAAGCAGAATACAAAATTACTTTGCCTTCATTTGTGCTATCAGATGTCTTGTTTATTGCAAATAATAACCAAATTTAAAAAAATCCTTAATACCTAAACATTTTAGATAGCGTTATCCGTGGGATCTACTTGACATTTCAGCGAGTTTAGCTCTGCCATTGCACTTGATTCTGAAAGAAATGAGGTTCAAAGACTGAAGTTTATTTTATGATTTCCTTTGAAAGAAGTAAATTTAATTCTCAGTCTTTGTGTAGGATATCCAATTGATGAAAATACAGACAAACACTGATACGAACTGCTACATTGTTCCGCTGAACAGAACATTAGCCGCTGATCCGTCAACAGTCGAAATTCCATCGAATCTCGATTTAGAGGTTTGTTTTTCATTAATTAAATTATGTGAAATTTAGACAGTGTAGCATATAACTGGCGTGTGACACAGAATTTTTAAGTGTACAACTTTCGATTTTGTTATAATCTTGCAATCTGCACCGATTCGAAAGGAATATCAGCTCTAACGCTGTCAAGATGAAGCAGGCTGCTTGCTAGATATCTGCTGCTTGCCTATCTCTTTCCTCGCACACGACGTACAGTGACCAGTTGTTGACACACAAACGAACAAATACATCACGTAAGCTAAGCTTATCTATCAAGTATCTAAAAACATTGAAATCTATCTAGAATGCGCCGATTCTGGACAAAACAGCATGACCTATAATAATACCTCTATTAGCTTTATCGGAATTCACCATATTGCTATGCATTCCCTCTTAACGTCTACAATTTCTTCAGAAACGGACTGATAGAATATTAAACTGTTATCGCATTCTTGCGTTTCTATTGCTACATAGTCACTTGTGATCGTTCCATTTTTCAATAAATTATCGCAAAGCATATCTCCGCAGTAATGCCAACCACTATTCAATCCCTTTCTCTGGACGATATAATTATTATTGGCAAGGTTCTCTGCAGCTCACTCGCTTTGAACTACAATATGCTGACTGCACATGTGGACCAAAATATTAAATTTTCTTTTATAATTATACGTACGCATGCATGCATAACAGTTCAGCGTTATAACAGTAATTGCGACGTTTTCGCTCAATCGACCTATTTCACACTTTACAGCAAAATTATACGGACCGACTCACTTATAAAGTGGCGAGTACTCCAATATCTGACTCGCCTTTCCTAAGTAAGAGGGCGAAAGACTTGTGCAAGGGCGTTTCAGTCTACTGGATGTATCCAATATGCACTGACGGTGAGTCTTCATACATTCATTTTTATATGGCAGATAATGTAAAATTTAATGGGCTTCAGTCAACGAATTATTAAATATTAATTCGAAATGATATCATTTGATTTATTTTAATATGATCTGACTTTATAGTCTAGTCCAGTTTTGACACATAACATCTAGTCCAGTTAGATCCAGTACGATCCAAATCGATCCTATCGTATTGTATTGTATTTGATCATTTATAAAGCCCTCTGAATGAATTGTATTGTATTGTATTTGATCATTTATAAAGCCCTTCTCTGAATGAATTGTATTGTATTGTATTTGATCATTTATAAAGCGCTTCTCATAGCATGAGCCTTTCAGAAGCGCTCCCAGTGCGAAGTAGGGGAAGGCGGGGCAAGACGGACCCTCTAATGATTTTTTCATTTATTTGTATTGCAAAAGTGTTAACTTAAACGGCGTGATTACTAACTTACGCAGCAAATGAAATACTGTAATAAGGAAAACACAATTTACATAATACAATATCAATTTCAAGTTTTTTCAGGATTTTAAGAAATTAACTATCGGGTCCATCTTGCCCCCTGATTGGGGCAAGTTGGACCCCATGTAGTCCATCTTACCCCAGTAGTCTATATTCAATAATACATATACTATGAAGTGATTATGTTGAACTTCTATTATTTATAAAGTTACAACTGTAACTACAAGTATTCTCAAGTCAAATGGTAATCTGCGGTGACTCCAGAACCCCTTGGGTAATGGTCAAATTTGGTGTGCCTCAGGGCTCTGTCCTCGGTCCACTTCTTTACCTTTTGTACACTGCTGACATTCCTGCCCTCTTCTCAAAACACCTGTCAACCGGCCATCTTTACGCGGACGATGTGCAAGCTTTTGTCCATGGACCTCCATCTGCTCAACTTGCTCTTACCGGTCGCATTAATGCTCTCTCCCAAGACCTTCACTTGTGGATGTCCTCCAATCGGCTTTCACTTAATTCATCAAAGACTCAACTGATCTGGTTTGGTACTCGACAGCAGCTTGCTAAGCTTGACTTCGCTTTACTTGCACAAACCTTTCCTTCTTTCACCTTCTCGTCCAGTGTCCGTGACCTAGGCGTTGTCCTTGACAGCACACTCACCTTCTCAGAACACATCAAGAATCTCACCCGTTCCTGCTACTTCCACCTGAGACGCCTCAGAGCGATTCGACGCTCTGTCTCCTCCTCGGTCTTTACGACTATAGTCCATGCCTTCATCTGCTCCCGCATTGATTACTGCAACTCTCTGTTTGTTGGCCTTCCCAAAGTGCGCCTCTCCCCTCTTCAATCTGTGCTGAATGCGGCTGCCAGGCTGATAGCTCGACTGCCTCGCTTCTCGCACATCTCCTCCTATATGTTGGAACAACTTCACTGGCTCCCTCTCACTGCTCGTATCCAGCTCAAGGTCCTTGTTCTTGTCTGCCGGTCTTATTCTGGCCTAGCTCCCAAATACCTCTGTTGCCTCGTTCGCCGGCCTATCTCCGCCACCTCTCACCGTCCGCTTCGCTCACTTGATCGCCATGACCTTCTTGTCCCACGAGCGAGGACTACTATGGCTAAATCTCGAGCTTTTGCCTTCATTGGCCCTTCACTATGGAACCAACTCCCTTCATCAACCCGTTCTTTGATGCTATCTGGGGGCCAGGTGCTTCTTTTCGTTGTCTTAAGACCACTCTTTTCGCTCGGAGTCTTTCGCACTGGGAGCGCCTCTGATTGGTGTTCACTGTGAGAGGCGCTTTATAAATTTATAAATACAATACAAATACAATACAAATACAATACAATACAATGTAACAAACATGAAATCTCAAAATAATATTGTCATCGTCCTCTTATCTTATCGTCTATCAGCCACATGTAAGACACATATAGTTGTTTGGCCGAGCATTGTTACGCAGTCCTTGGCATTCATTGTTAAACATGGACAATGATTCGCTGTATGGGTCAATTTTCTTCATAATTGATAACTAATCTAACATAAATAAATGCAAAAAACTGCCTATTTCTTAACATTTAATTAATCAATATTCGAAATAACTAACTCCAATCATAAAACCATGCTTGAGGTAAGACGGACCCCATGGGATCCGTCTTACCCCGAGACAGGAGTCCATCTTGCCCCATTCACGGCTATATAGCTCACATACAAAATAAACAAATAAAGCGCCTATTATCGCTCACTCATCCATCGGCAAACAGTTTAGCAGTTACTACACTATTAATGATTACAATAAAATTAATTATAAACCATGAAACAAATAATTGACAGCAAATAATTTACAATACCTGAATAAGATAGAAAACCACAAAAATTAAGTTTTTCCGCTTAAAATGTCACTGCTTCTCAAAAACAAAGAAACAACAACGCAATATCATAGATACTCGATGCCGTCATGAATATTTAAAACCATAGCTAGATGTCACCACTGTAATTCGTATATTAGAGGGGATCCATCTTACCTCAGGGGTCCGTCTTGCCCCGCCTTCCCCTACTCCGAGAGAAAAGGAAGGTTTTAAGGTGAGAGAAAGAGGTAGAGATGCTACCAGAGAGGATTGTAGAGCGTAGAGAAGGAGGAAGTACATTCCACAGAGAGGGACCTATGCACACAAAGGATCTGAATTGAGCCATTGTGGTCCTAACACGGGGAACGAAAAGGTCAAGCTGGTCAGAGGATCTGCGAGGACGCTTTGACGTGGAAGTGAGAGTAAGAGTGTCAGTATTGACACTTAAAGTACGCTTCAAAGTCACCTCTCGCTAAGGGTTCAAAATTTGATTCCAGTTTACGTATTCGAAAATATTGCTCTGACAACTGCAAAAATTACCCCCGGCTAATTACATCTCCAATAGATTCTATTCAAGGTTTGAAAACACGTAGAACCTAACCGTTATCCTATCACAAGGGCGACTATCAAAAGGGCGACTATCAAAAAGGCGCATTCAAAAAGACGCTGCTTAAAAGGTCGAAGAGTTTATAAGGGCGCTGAAAAAATGGGCGCGCAATAGGTTACAGTCCTATTATAATTGAAACAGCTATACCGTCTTGCCGATAATCGGCTGTTTTCGGCTATTCGTGGAACACCAGGACATGTCCTCCACGGGTTGCTCCCTCCCCCAGTGAAGCCAACGGTGTGCAGCCTACGCCCCAGACGCCATGACCGGGTGCTGCCAAAAGCTGACAACCAAATGAGGAAAACCTTTATAGTCAGAATGTTGTTCGCATACTAGTTAGATTAGTCATGGATAGATTTTTTGATGTTTATGTTAATTTACATTGCTCATGCTTATTCACCAGAGTGCTGTTTGACAGCTGGTTATATTAAAGAATATACTTACTTACTTACTTACAATTGCACTCTTATAATATTATTGAAATAGTAATTGAATTCGAAAGTTGTGTATTTCGATACACTAATGTCTCTTATTAAAATGTGAAGGTTGAGATTTCCATGGTAACTGTCATCAATTCACTTTCCATTTAAGGCAGAAATGTTTTCATCAATCGAACTTCTGTTTAAGCGAGAATTATCGTCATCAATCCAACTTCTACTTAACCAAGAATTTTTCACCAATCCAACTTATATTTAAACAAGAATTATCTTCGTCAATCCCACTTCTTTTTAAGCAAAAACCTCATCGATCCAGCTTCTATGGAAACAAACCCCATCCCATCCACACTCCACAGTTTTAAAATGAAATTAATGTGAGCCAAATTGTGGCATAGTTACTCACACAAATTGACTGTTAACATGATATGCAGTGATGGGCACACACTACTTAGCTAGTAGTTAAAACTACTGCCTAACTACTTTCAAAATAAGTAGTTATAACTACTGTTTAACTACTTTAGATGACAAGTAGTTATAACTAGTTTTGGTAACTACTAGTTAAGTAGGTAACTACTTTTCAAACTACTTTTCTAAAGTTATGTTACGGTACAATGTATCAATTATTAATATTCAACACAGTAATAAAAAGGTCGAAAACAAATACCAACTCACAAATCTAATTATAATGAATTATTGCATATATCAAATAAACTAACAAGGGACCGGACCTGCTACTGCTAGAACAGTAACAAAGGCCCAATAGTTATGACTGCTAAGATGTGTAACTTACAAAGTCTGCAATTGCCAACTGTAATAACTCTTACTCTTAGAACATTGCAAATGTTTAAAATTAACAGGTTGATCATATTTACTAAATGCTAGTAAATTTAAGAGGATGAAGAGGCTAGACCGCTGGAACAGCTCTTAAAAACCCTTCCTGTCAAACAGCTTGTTCGACATTCTGCATCTTCTTGCATGGGGTATAAGTATCACGCCCGAAACGCCAGACAGACGTTCGTCTATTCTTAGTCTTCATGTAATAATTATATCGAATTGATGAAAATACAGACAAACACTGATTCGAACTGCTACATTGTTCCGCTGAACAGAACATCAGCCGCTGATCCGTCCACGGTCAAAATTCCATCGAATCTCGATTTAATCCTGCATTAAGTTTCGTAAGCGAATAAAAACCTTTTGCTTTGACTGTCGTTCTGTGTAGACAGAAATGGCTGAGTAGAAGCACAGAATAGAAGGGCAAAATGCGGATAAGCTTATTCTATTATGATTTCAGAAGCTGCTGCCAAGAATACCGATTGGCAGATAATATTATCTGCCTCACATTCCCCGGGAACCAGCGGCAAACTGCAAGGTTGTTAAGTCGTTGGGCAGCCAAATGAAAGCATTTATAGGTAATTGCGCCTTTAGACGCCACAAGCAGAAGCCGATTGCAAGAGGAAGAAACCTAGGCGGAGAAGATAATATCTTGTTGTCTAATAAATAATTATAATATTATTATAATTTATTAGACAACGCAAACAGGGTTCCCAATGGGAGGTGTAAATGAGTAATTTCTCGCCAGCCGGATGTTTATTAGATCAGTCAGAAACACAAGGAGGGAAGTCCTAACCTCCCTGAAGGTTATGGTATAGAGTACATGATGGGGCGTATTCCATGAGGCTTCATCTGGCATGGAGCGAACTGTGCGCATTATGTCGTCTATACGGTTCGTCTAGCGGGCGAACGAGTTTGGTGGAAGACATTATGACTCAGACACGTCCAAAGAAGTGTAAAGCTTTTTGTCTACGTCCAACAAGGACTCTACAAAGTCTACATGTAATTCAGTTTGTATCAGATACTCATTCTAATTGAGAAAGAGAACAACTGAGGGAATATAACCTCCTCCAAATTTTAGTAGAACGCCCGTTCAAAGCTTTTGATTTCGATCACTTCATTTTGCGTTTGTGTGTGGATCCTAATTCTATAGTATTTGAAAAGGGGACACTTGTCACCATTTATGACTCAAGTGTTCCGTACTCTTTCTTTATGGCGTGAGCTAGGTAGCAGGGTATGTACCTGCAAATGTCCTTATCTCGATCCTCCGACACAATCCGTTCAATTATGGCATTCGATAAGTTGAATTAATAATTGAATTTGGGACCGACACTTCCTTTGTACATGTGACAAGGCCACCGTGAAAGCATTGTTGAACAGCATTTAGAGGAGGATGATGAGTAGAATAAGAAGAAGGTGACTTGAAGAAGTGGAGGAGCAGGAACAGTCTGCGTTGAACTAGAACATGAAGCAGAGGGTGATGCGATCTCTGAAGAAATCTCAGAGATGCGGGAGCTAAGCTAGGGTGAAGAACATTTGTGATGACAGAGAGGGAAGCATATTCGATCAGAAGCAGAAGTTATACCGGAGGCCGTCTATGTTCAGCGCAACAAGCTGATGCTTAATCAATAGATGCTGTGATGCTGTCTCTTTCATATGCATAAATAATAATAATAATAATAATAATAATAATAATAATAATAATAATAATAATAATAATGATAATGATAATGATAATGATAATGATAATGATAATGATAATGATAATGATAATGATAATGATAACGATAACGATAACGATAACGATAACGATAACGATAACGATAACGATAATGATAGTAATAGTAATAGTAATAAATAATAATAATAATAATAATAATAAGACATCATTTCTTTTCCAGCGTCTGTCTGTTTGCGTCCAACGTTATAACTTGGTCGCATTCAACGGCACTTTTCCTGCAAACCCTGAAGACGAGGCCTGATTTAAAAATATAAAAAAAAAATAATAATAATAATAATAATAATAATAATAATATTCTGAATATTATAGCTTTTGATTACGATGTAAGCTTATTGTCGATCTGTGCCCACGTTGAGTTTAATTCTGCACTTTAGTGTAGTTTGTGTATTTTGCGTTTTGCTTTTTATCCGGTTAAGACAGTGTAGCTTACTTCTCTGAAACTTTATTACAGCTTGAACAAGTCCTTCCTCGCTTTCTACGACAAGGTCTTGATTTTGACTGTGCTTTGAATCGAACGCGCTTTGTCGTTCTGCTATTTTTTATTGTTCGGACACGCACGTGGCTACCTCTGTTTTTTTTCTCTAACCCATTCCTCAGACCATCAACAAGGTCACTGGTTTATGCACACTATGTCATTTTATGAAGCGTGAGGTTCTAATTTAATTTAAATCGAGGTCGAGGATGCTCAAGTTGCATCTGTATGCTGTTACATCGAGTTTTTTGTGTTTGTAGCACAAAATACAATGAAAAGAAGGCAGCGCAGAAGTTGTATCATCACCAACTCATGCATGACTGTTAATTTTAGGATTTGTTGTCGTTGTCCTTGTTGTCCTAACTGCGGTGGGCCAATTCAACTTAACCTTGATATTATTAACCCTGTCATAAATCCTCTTCAGGCTGGCCCAAGCTTTCAATAATGGCGACCGGACAATCAGGCGCCGGGCAATTCAGCGCCAGAAAATTATTCATCATTATTTTTCATCAATCCAACTTCTGCTTGAGCAATAAGTCTTTTCATTAAGCCATCTTCAATTTAACCAGGGATTATTTTTCATCAATCGAATTTCTATTTAAATAACAATTATTTTTCACCAATCCTGCTTATATTTAGCAAGAATTCTTGTCATCAGTCACCAGTCTTGTCATCAACTTCTATTATGCCGACGACAAAACCGCCCCCGAATTGTCTGGCACCGAATTGTTCAAACACGAAGCAGGACGTTTTGGCGCCGCCGTTTTGGCGCTGGACGTTTAGGCGCTGAACGTTTTGGCGCAATAGACGAAGTAAATAATGTTAATTTTTTAACGCAAAGACATATCAGTAGGATAGCCAAGTTTTTATGGTGAGTTGGATTGATGAAAATACAATTTGGTAAATTAAAATCATCTTTTTAATGCTGTATTATTCGTTGGTATGAAGGCAGTTGACCAACGTCAATGATAACTGTCGTCGATCCAGCTTCCAGTGATGCAAAGAAGAAATTCTTATCATCAACCCAGCTCTCATTGAAACAATGATTTTCATAAATCCAGCTCCATTGACACAATTATTGTTCATCCATCCAGCTCCCATTGAAACAATAACTTTCATCACTCGCGCTCCATTGAAACAATTATTTTCATCAATCCAGCTCCCATTGAAACAATGATTTTCATCAATCCAGCTCTCATTGAAACAACGATTTTCATCAATCCAGCTCCATTGAAACAATTATTGTTCATGAATCCAGCTCCTATTGAAACAACGATTTTCATCAATCCAGCTCCATTGAAACAATTATTGTTCATGAATCCAGCTCCTATTGAAACAATAACTTTCATCACTCGCGCTCCATTGAAACAATTATTTTCATCAATCCAGCTCCCATTGAAACAATGATTTTCATCAATCCAGCTCTCATTGAAACAACGATTTTCATCAATCCAGCTCCCATTACGGTAGGTTTAGTGTTAATCGTAAACAAGCCGTGTCGTCAAGCCAAACCGGTGTCGCCAAAACGTACGGCGTCAAAACGTCCGGTGCCAATACGGCCGCGCCAAAACGTCACGTACCGGTTCAAGTACAATTAATAAGCTATCCTAATCCTATATTTCTGAACGACAGACAACGTTAAACGGTCACCAAATATGCTCTCCAACTTACAGTAAAAAATTCCAGATTTGCAGCTGTTTACCCAAGAATGATTTTAACAAGTTGCTTTGCTTTCTAATATGACAATTACGTTTTCAGAGCGATTTTGAGGTTGGTTTATGGAACTATGTATAACTCGAAATTAAAGTAAAAACAAATCCGTATGCTTTTCCATACGAAGTCTTCTCTGTTTGTGATAGTGACATTTACATCAGTAATGGAGAACATTTTGTATAAAAGAAAATGTTGCTAAAATTATTTTTGAATAAACATTTTATATCTTCAATTTTGATAAGAATGCTATTGTTATTGTTTATGAATCCAGTTCCAATTGAAACAATGATTTTCATCAATCCAGCTCTATTGAAACAATGATTTTCATCAATCCAGCTCCATTCAAACAATTATTTTCATCAATCCAGCTCTCATTGAAACAATGATTTTCATCAACCCAGCTCTCATTGAAACAACGACTTTCATCAATCCAGCTCCATTTAAACAATTATTTTCATCAATCCAGCTCTCATTGAAGCAATGATTTTCATCAATCCTGCTCCTTTTAAACAGTTATTATTTATGAATCCAGCTCCCATTGAAACAATGATTTTCATCAATCCTGCTCCATTGAAACAATTATTGTTCATGAATCCAGCTCCTATTGAAACAATGATTTTCATCAATCCAGCTCCATTGAAACAATTATTTTCATCATTCCAGGTCCCATTGAAACAATTATTTTCATCAATCCAGGTCCCATTGAAACAATTATTTTCATCAATCCAGGTCCCATTGAAACAATTATTTTCATCAATCCAGGTCCCATTGAAACAATTATTTTCATCAATCCAGCTCCCATTACGGTAGGTTTAGTGTTAATCGTAAACAAGCCGTGTCGTCAAGCCAAACCGGTGTCGCCAAAACGTACGGCGTCAAAACGTCCGGCGCCAATACGGACGCGCCAAAGCGTCAAGTACCGGTTCAAGCACAATTAATAAGCTATCCTAATCCTATATTTCTGAACGACAGACAAGGTTAAACGGTCACCAAATAGGCTCTCCAACGTACATTAAAAAATTCCAGATTAATTGCAGCTGTTTACCCAAGAATGATTTTAACAAGTTGCTTTGCTTTCTAATATGACAATTACGTTTTCAGAGCGATTTTGAAGGTGGTTATGTAACTATGTTTGTGAAAGTGACATTTACATCAGTAATGGAGAACATTTTGTATAAAAAGAAAATGTTGCTAAAATTACTTTCGTATAAACATTTTATATATACAGTTTTGATAAGAATGCTGTCCTTATCGACTTCAGTATAAACTAACTGTTTATTTTCATTTATAATATTAGTTACAAGTAGGGTAACTTTGATGGAAATTATATAATAATAAAATGCTGGAACAAAGCTGGATAATTGAAACTTAACAGTTTATAAACAAACCTCCTAATTATTCTAATTAGCGTGTTAGTTGTCTTGTATCCACACAAAAAAGATAGCGAGAAAACGTCTTTACTGTGTTGCAATAATTAAAGTGAAGAAGATAAGTCCAAAAGACATTAAATGTGGCATGTGGGCAAATGAACATTTATTCATTCATTCATTCATTCAGGATATTTATATAGCACCTCTTCAAGATAACTACTCAGAGGTGCTCCCGACTCCAGCACGGCCAAAAAGAACAGTTTTCAGGTTAACATAGAATAAGTCAGAGAGCGTTCTGGGAAGCAGACGCAATTCCAAGGGCAGCCCATTCCAGACGGTTGGGCCCACCACTGAGAAAGCACGATTTTGCATAGCAGCTGTGCGGGCAAACGGGACTGTGAGCACCCCCCTCTCAGAGGAGCGAAGGGAAACATGTGGGAAACAGCTTGAAACTTGTTTTCTTCATGGAGAACGTCGTATTTTAAGACTTAGGGTCGGAACCGTAAATTCTTTAACCCATTAGTGCCTACAATCCCATATATGGGATGATGCTAAAAATTGCAAATATTTCTTTAAACAAAGTGTAATGTCAAATAATTTTTAAAGTGATTTACTTATGACATATTGTTCTTCAAGATAATTAATTTACACCTAGCAGATTTTGTGCATTTTTGGGTGTAATTACGTCATATTTTGATAAGTTACGCAAATTCATGTTCTGTCAAAATGGCTATGCGCAATAATTTAGTGTAATTCACTCATTTATTATTAAACAAAAATAACTTATTCATTCCTTAGAAAAATGTATTTTAGTGATTAGGTATTAGCCATTGTGGCAGAAAATGATTTTATTATTGATAGCTGGGTGGTAGTAGCCCGATCCCATATATGGGATTGTAGGCACGAGAGACCACTCGTACATGTAAGTTTGCAAATCATCTTAGAGTTACGTCTCAAAATGCTGTTGATGTTGTCAATACAGTTCCAAAGTCAATGAATGATCCCACACTTGAAAAATGGCTTTAGTTTTCCATGCAGGCACACATAGGCCTAACTGGTTGCCGAATGCTGATGTATTGCATGAACTTGTAATGTCATAGGCCTATCACTTCAATAACATACTCATTGGTCCGCCAGATGTTGTGGTCACTACTGATGAAGACAGTGGTCATGAGGAAGGGGCGTCATGAACAACTTGTCAAATGAGCGAATGGACTCCTAGCTGAAACTGAAGCCCGAACGTATGATGGAACTGAAAGGCGAGACATAGACAACATATGGAATGCGAGCAACACCGCGATTCAGACAATGATAACGTTCCACTGAGATTCCTGAAATCATCAACTGGATGTAAGGAGCAGCCTGGAAGATGGTGCAAGCGTGATCTACCAGCATCCTCGCATTTTCTTCAATGGTTGGTCAGTAAGCCATCGTTCCTCGGACACCTGCCAGTTTGTTTGAGTTTGTGTGCAACAGCACTACAAAGTATGCCGGGCAGAAGAGAAAGCCAACTTTTGGTGTCGAGAGCAACGAAATGCGATCATTTCCTGCGACCCTGATAATCAGTGGCTACTCAACTGTTTCATGTTGTCGCATATCTTGACAATAGGACGATTACGTCATGAATAGTCCTGTCAATTCGGTTATGGCAAGGAATAGGTTTGAGGAAAGTTTGCAGTTTCCACATGTAGCTCACAAAACCTTTCTTACAGCTGGTGACAAAATGGATAAAAATTCGACCTCTTCTGTGGACAATGAATCAACGATTTCTCCTCTACAATCCCTGTCACAGGACATGAGCAATTGAGCATCGAAGAGAGCATGATTCCGTACCCAGTACTATGGCCATCACGTTTATAAACAGCGATACACTACAGACAGCCAATTGGACGTCCAACGGGGCACAGGGTTCCGTTTGACCGCCGAGTACCGGGTTATCTGTCGATGTACCCTTTAATGGGTAAGAGATCCACACAGCAACCCAACACAGCTGAAGTACTTGCGGAAGAAAGGCCAAGTCGAAATGCCTGAAGTGCAACGTCGGCCTGCAAGTGGGCTGTTTTGAAAATTTTCATAGGCCTACGAAGCTGAAGTGATTGTTCCCGGTATGACTGATTTTGAGGATGAGCTAAATGCAATCAGACTGTTTGCTTTGTAGTAACATTTTTAGATGTTTGTTAAGAAGAGCTTTAACATGATTAGCGCAATGAACTGCTTTTGACTGGTGTAATTTAGTAAGTATTACATTGTGGTTTGCTCTAGTAGTTGACGCCATCGTTCGTGCCTACAATCCCATATATGGGATCAAACTTTAAAGTGCGAAAAATATTTGGGGAAGTGAAATATAAACAAAAATAATGGAGATATGGTCTAAAGTCATTGCAAATAACTAAAAATCAAAATATTTTACAGAACAAAAAAGTTGGGCATTAATGGGTTAAAGATGGAAAGTATTAAAGTTATTGATGGAAACTAAACTTAAAATCACATAATCACAAGTTGATGCACAGCACCTCTGATTGGTGTGCACTGCGAGAGGTGCTATATAAATTGACATATACAATACAATACAATTATACTATCCCAAGAAACAGAATAAGTAGGCTATTGCCCAGACTACATACCACATAATATTATGTAAATCTGATTGAAGTAATTATGAATAAGTTTCAAACTGATAGGGTCAATATTATTTTTTTTATCCCCCGAGGTAACAAGAATCCGAGGCTCAAAGAAACTATAGAACTGGGTTACAGGTTCTCGTCCCCGTCACGCTGCACAAAGGAGCCCCTGAAGGCTACGGTTTTAAAGCGCTGGGCGCACACAGACAAGCGTTGGAAGAGATGTCGTCTCACAGGGTAGCCCGTTGCCTCTGTCATGTGGCGGTCCAACTCCTGTAGGAACAACAGTCCTGTGCTGGTAATGGGGCCTAGTGATTCGAAGGCCAAGGGGATGAAATCGTGCGTCGCGGGGAGGGATGAATACTTGGTGCTGTTGCGTTTCGCGACTTGTTCTGCCGCCCATCCTGTTGCTGAAGCCGTCAAGTGGATATACGCGGATGCGCACGTGTGGATGGCCGTTGCGTACCATGCAATGTATCTGCCTGTCGCCCATGAGATCAGTGTTTATTATTATTATTATTATTATTATTATTATTATTATTATTATTATTATTATTATTATTATTATTATTATTATTATTATTATTATTATTATTATTAAAAGGAGTTTAATATAGTGCCCTTCAAAGTGATCTATATGCCTACTCAGAAGCGCTCCCAGTACAACCACGGCTAAATAAGACAGTCTTTAAGTTAATAAACAATGTAGTGGTGTGATCGTGCTGAACCCAAGTGAATAAGTAAGTGACTTAAGATTTTGTTATGAATAAAACTGAAAAAGACTGATGGAAGCTCAGCAATAACAACAAATTAAACAATCACATTTACATTAACATTATGTGTAGCTCACTCGTGTTCTCGCATCACATTGACACATTTTCCCTCATTCAGTCACTATCACTCCCAGTGTATGGCATTTTGGTCGGCATAATATGGGAACTGTCATCGCAATGACACCGGCACCAAATAAATTGTCATCACTTGATTCTGAACGATCTTCAATGTTCAAATTTCAGTGTTATAATTATTTTCGTCGAGTGTCAAAATGTTGCCTTTTGCCTCTGGATTTCGTACATTACGCCGTTTGAGCACATATGACTCGTTGTTTTATTACTGTATGAATTTGACGAGGAAATCTTGCTATTTTCCGCGTGTTGGATGGACGAAAACAAACGTCGTCAGCTCCTATTCATCATCCATGGATAATACAGTCAAACGCCGAGTGTACAGCAGAAATAAGATTGTATGAGTTGCGCCGTCGTACGGCCCTAGCGAAGAAGGTTATACTGAGGGATGAAGTAAACTCTATATTTTCTAAACTATATCGACATGGCTTACTTCACTATCGGGGAAAGAACAGAGGCGGTGCCATACTTTTTGTAACCAAGGCACATAGCCAGGGCAGTCATACAAATAACCAGCGCAGAGGCGGTTTAAGCCCTAAATAAATTCTCGACAGGGCAAAAATTCTGGCAGGGCAACGACCAAGGCAAAGGCTTTTTACCAGGGCATTTGCCCTGGCTTGCCCGGGTGTAGTGCCGCCACTGTTAGCTGGGTGCTGATGCAAATAACTACGTTTAGGGCCTACTGCCATAATTATTTGTAATTTGTGGGTACGGGAAATAAACAGATCTGATTTGAAATCTGGTAGTCCTAACGTGAGCATGGATGCTCACATTAGAAATCAAGATGTGCTGACATTTAGTTCAGGTACCCTAACGTGGGCACCTTTTTTAGAATTTTATTTCTAGTTTTAAAAATAAAGTCAATGATTTCTTTATAATGCATTTTATTTGCCAATATTAACTTACGCCTCAGCCGTAGTTAAATACACAGTGAGACAAGAAGATGAACTGAATGCATGTTGGAACTCTGTTTATAGAAAGTTATTTGGTTTTAATAAATGGGAATCTGTTAAAGGCTTCATTTGTGGCCTTGGTAGACTAGACTTACATCACATTATTAAGAAACGTCGCATGATGTTCTATAGGCGACTAGTTCATTCGACATCTAATTTTCTCCAGGATATTTTCTGGTGTTACGTTGTTGAGCACTTTCTTTGAGACTCTGAACTCGTCGGCATCTTGAACGGTAAATTTAGTTGCATTAATGATCTTTACGAACATTTTCGCAGTCTGTGCGTTTGATTTTGTTTGTTCAGATTTGTGCATGTATGTTTTGTTTCTGCCTTCGGGCGTAATAAAGTTCTGATTATGTTGTATAGACATTCATTGTATTTATCTCTTGTATGTATCAGAAACCTGTTGCACTGTATGGAGTTCCCGAATTCACAGAACTAATTACATGAATGTTGTTTCTCTACTGACGTATCGCAACTCTATTGAGTTAAAACACTTCATTGTCATTCAACAATTATTGTCTCGTAGAATAAAATATCTGCGTAGTTCACATGTCAGTTTATACTAGGCGAAAGTAACCACAGTCTTACGTAAATATCTTTTAATCAACGTTATGCACTCACGACTCTTCTATCTTGATCTACATGTAGTTCAGTATCAAGTTACTTAAACATTTGACAATCTCTACCAACGTATTCTTCAATGACAAGTTTAAACACAAGATTCGAACATTAGACTTGAAACATTCAACACATCCCTGTCTCAAAGAATCAACCGTTACTCCCCTCTCCGCAACGCTTCTTTCCTCTTATATATTATCCAGTATTCCCCAATCGGTTCATACCAGTTCTCTCTTCAGCCCCAGACTTAAAAGGAATGTCCAAACCAGTTTTTCACCCAAACGATCAGATACACTGCGTGTTGCATCACGCGTCTCTCTTTCTCTCCCTATCACTCTATGGATATATATTATATATATATATATATATATATATATATATATATTTATCATCATCATCATCATCATCATCAGGATCCATGGGCCGAAAGTCCGCAGGTGTCCAACGCTTGCACTGGATCCATGGGCCGGAGGCCCGTTGGAGTCCAATGCTTGCACTGGATTTCATTCGTATTTTTCTTTACGAACGGAGTATCTGCACCCATCCGTTCGACCTTCGCAATTCTCCTTTAAAGAGAGTTCCAGGCTTAGGACAGGTCTGATATCCACTATCTTGTGGTATCAAAGGCGGCGATGCCGCCCACGTTTGCCAGCTGTTTCAGGGTTCCTGCTGAGCCTGTCCACTAGGGTGGAGTGAAAGTCTAGAAAAAACAATTATTTTCAGTAATCGCTTTCTAATAGTGATGGAAAGTTGTCAGTATGTTAGAGTAAGTAGTGTCCAAAATATTTTTGATTTTGTCTTTTGTCTTCTGCCCTCTACCGGCGAGGAAAGTTTACAATATAAATTCTGTGGAAAACGTCCATGTAGTGCATTGATTTTTCTTGAACTAAATATTGTTAGTGAGGTGGCTTAGTGAAAATATCGTTACATGACGGATAAAAGCACCAAATTTGGCATGAAGATCCGTTAGGGTCTACTAATTAATGTCAAAGTAGGAGCCTTCCGAAATTAATAAGTATTCTTATGTAAAACGCCAAAAATCAAGGTCAAAAGGTCAAACTCAAGGGAAAAGGCCACAACTCAGCTAAATATTATTCTATTTTGGTGGTTCTTTTACCTATTTGATCTGACCAATAAGGGCTGCATCAGAGGAGACATAGAACTAGAAGGCAAACATAATCCAAGGTCATCTCAAGGTCAAAATGTCAAAATTAAGAGAAAATTGGCAATAGCTAGGCCAGATTTTGCTTGATCTGGATGATTCTGAGTTATGTCGTGCTAACTGACTTGCTTGGATCACTCAATTTCGTGCTCTCTACAGTCGGAAGAAGGCGGCCTATAGTAGAAGAACTTGTTACTACGAATTGAGAAAACCCAAACTTAAAGTCTTGTGAACTAGACTTATGGTCAAATCTGATGACAACAAGGTTTCAGGGCTCATCATTCGCCTTTACTTCCTTTACACGGCCGACATTCCTGCCATATTTCTAAACACACTCGTCAACGGGTCACCTTTATGCAGATGACAAACACGGAATCGGTTCACGGCCCCCCTCTGTTCAGCTTCCTCTTACTAGTTGCACTGCCTCTGTCTCTCTGTCTCTCTTTCTCTGTCTGTCTGTCTCTCGACCTTCACCTCTGGATGCAGTTCATCTGGTTTGGCACTCGCCAGCAGCTTCTTGAGCTTGACTATACCTTCTTCTTGCTGAGGGATTCCTGTTCGCTGCTTTCCACTCCAGCGATCGAGATCTTAGTGTAGTCTTCGACACCACGCTTACCTTTATTAAACGCATCGAAAATCTTAAGCCATCTTCCTACTTGCAACTCTGACGGCTCAGAGCAAGCCGACGCACCTCTCCTCCTCCGTTTTTACCTCTGTTGTTGATGCCTTCATTTGATTCCGAGTTGATTACTGTCACTCTCTCTTGTTGGCCTCCCAAAAGTCTGTCTCTCCTCTCTTCAGTCGGTTCTAACTGCTGCGGCCAGATTAATAGCCCTACTTCCAAGCTTTTGCCTTCATTGACTCTGCCCTGTGGAATCAGCTCCCTTCATTAACACGTTCCTCCTCATGAACTGGTGGTCCAAGTGCCTCCTTTCGTTGTCTTAAGGCTACTTTCTTTTGTCTTGGTCATTCACACTGGGTGCGCCTCTGATTGGTGAGCACTGCGAGAGGCGCTTTATAAATATATAAATACAGTACAATTCCAAATTCCAAAAGTTATCGACATTCACTAATGTAAAAATCCAGTCATTCAGAATGATGTGCGAATTGAGATATTTTTGGGTAAATATTCTTGGACTCGATCCTACAGCATAAATTACAGTTTACAATCTATTCTTCGCTGCATGATGCATAATTGAGCTAAGGTTTCATAATATTATATAAAATATTGTATATTAGCAGTACTCTGTTTTGACGAAACATAATGGCTTCTATGCGATTTTTACCGAAAAAAAATTAAAATTTGAAATATTGCATTGGTGGTAGAGGGCAGAAGATATTATTTGAAATTTAAAATATTTGGTGTGTTTCTTTCTCTACCCAAGTTGCAACTTTTGCCCACTATTAGAATTCATTTATTAAAAAAATATTTTTTCACTCCACCATACTGTCCACCTCGCGTAGCGCCCTAGGTGGTACTTCAGCCAAGCCTTCACCACTGATGGCATAGCCTCAGCAGGCACTCCCCTACTGACTGTTGCCACCCCTCACCACGTTGAGGTGTGAGTCGGACTTTGAGGGGACATATACATGTATTTATACATACATGTATATGTGAACGTATCAATGTCACATGTACCGCCGCCACCGTTCTAATTCCATACATAGGCATATATGCAACTTGCTGTGGCTTCTGTTGGAAACGAGGCTTTATCACTTGCGACGTAAACTGAGTTTATTAAAGTTTGGATTTTCTCGCAAAAATAGATTTGCTGATACCTGTAGTGATGGAGAAACTGAAGCTGCTACAGCTAAATTAAGACGATGTGACAATGATACTGAGAAGGCTGATGAATCAAGAGCTGGTAAGTGTGAATTGGAAGTCTCGTGCTGACCAAAATTACAATAATAAGTTATGATTTTGCAAGTGGCTTGTTGCTTTAATGAATAATCATGGACCAAAAATTCTTTGAGAACTTTTTCTGTGAAAAACAGGTTGCAAAGTTATGCAAACAATTTCCTGCTAGCGAAACACAAATGGCTGATATTGTGTTAGAATGTACTATGATCAAGAAAACCGGTGGTGTTAGGCAACAAGTCAGAGTTTGAAAGCACTGTTAAAGGTATTGCCTATTTCTTCAGCTGATTGTGAGAGCGAACCCAGTCAAATTAATCTCTATGACACCAGTGGAAGAAATAGGTTGATTTGTTGCATCTGTAAATTACTTATTAATGATTGGTATAAATAGTCTACCTCTCGCACTATGGAATGCCGAGAAGTACTTTATTAGTTGGTTGAAGTCGGGTAAACATGGAGCCCCAGACAAGGCTACAGGCTTGCCCAGGACAGTTGAATCAGCTATTCATTGTTCGAAATTGTTTGCTTATTTAACGTAAGCTATTGCTTTGTTTTCTTCTTTTTCATTCATACCATGATACCACTTCAGTGTTGGTTTAGGCATAATTTTTTGCTAGAGCTATTAATCTTCTGAAAATAAAACTCAAGAGTTTCCCAATAAGTAGGCCTACTGTATTCTCCATTGTTAAATTTCTTTTACACAGCTACATGTAAGTAGTTGTGCTCTGCTATAGGCTTACATGTATGCTGCATACATATTCTATATGCAACCCACACGTAGGCTATTACCGATCACTAATTGGTCACCTCTATGCGGATGATACCCAAGCATTCGTGCATGGCTCAGCAGCTGATCAACTCTCCTTGGTCTCCTCTATTGATGCACTTGCCTGTGATCTAAACTTCTGGATGTCATCAAACCGACTTTGTCTCAATTCGGCTAAAACTCAACTGATTTGGTTTGGGACCAGGCAACAATTGCTTAAACTTGACCTCCCACTGCTGACTGATAAGTTTCCCTCTTTTACTTACTCTTCCAGTGTTCGAGATTTGGGTGTCACCCTCGACTCCTCCCTTACCTTCACCGAGCACATCTCGAATTTGACTCGCTCTTGCTTTTTTCATTTGAGGCGACTGAGAGCCATCAGACGATCAGTCGCTCCCGCCGTCTTTACCACCATTGTGCATGCATTCATCTGTTCTCGTGTGGATTACTGCAACTCGCTCCTCATGGGTCTCCCCAAGTTGCGACTCTCCCCCCTCCAGTCTGTCTTAAACGCCGCTGCTAGGCTCATATCACGCCTTCCTCGCTTCTCCCATATTTCAGATTATATGACTGAAGTGCTACACTGGCTTCCAATCACCTCACGTATCCACTATAAGATCCTCCTCTTGGTCTCCAAATCTGAACTTGGCCTTGCACCTAAATATCTCTCGGACTTTATGCATAAGCCTCTCTCTGCAACATCTGCTCGCCCTTTGCGCTCTACTGGCCGTCTGGACCTCTTTGTCCCTCGTGTTAAATCTGCCTTGGCTCAATGCCGGGCATTTGCTGTGACAGGTCCCTCCACTTGGAATGGCCTCCCCCTTTTCTACGGGCTAAGCTCGTGTCTGGGATTTCTCACGCATCCTCTCGCTCTCTTAAGGCGTTTCTTTTCCCCGGGGCTTCCGCGCTGAAAGCGCCTCTGAATAGTCTATGCTGCGAGAGGCGCTCTACAAATTTTTAGATACGATACGATACGATACGAAAGGTCAAAAGCGCCAGCGGTACGTATAGTCTGAAAAATACTATCGCTGTCTTCCCGACCATTAATCCCACAACAGGATGCTCGAATCGGGATACCTAATACTCCATTGCTCGAGGCACTGGGGCTGATATGCCGGAGGCTCTAGCTGGTACACCGGGTCTGAGCCCCTAGGTCATGACCTGGAAATATCTGTGGCAGTCTCTGGACCTACGGAGCAATAGTTGAAATAATACTAGTTCTCTCTCGACCGCTTTGAATAATCCGAACACTTTGTTTCTCTAACCGCTGACCATCGACTTTCCCATGGATCCCAATGGGGCTTGGCCCCAGACGCCCATTTGGTCCCTCAGTAACCTTCTCGATCTGTCACGGACTGGATCAGCACAAAAACTGAGGTGCTGAACTTGATGAATAAAGAAATTATTATATTTATTGTAGTCTTAAACCACTCCTATAACACTGAAATAATAGAGCAATTTTGTTAAGATGACAGCCTAAAATGCTACCATTACAGTGTGGGAATTCAAAAATATTTTCGGCCGTTTCATCCCACGCATACTTTTTTCTCCACCGATTTGCCCTCCCCCCCCGCCCCACTAAACCTTCTGGATATGTCACGGATGAACATTGGGGGGCCCGATAGGGCATTGGATAACACACTGGCATAGAGAGCGAGAGGTACCGAGTTCGAGTCCCGTAGGCGGACATGCTTTGTAGGCTGCTATTAGCGCCGTTGTATTGCAGGCTGTCTGTTCTGTTAGTTGTTAAGAATTGTTTCAATTGCATAATTGTACATGTACAGCGCAGTGCGTTTGTCAGGCGCTTAACCCTCGGGCTACCAAGGGGGCGGGGTTGGTTACCACCCCCCCCTACGTTTTTATGCATAATTTTTTTCCATATGGAATATAATTTTTGCATTTTAGGTAGCTGTAGCAGATTCATTGGCGCACATTTTGAGGTAAACATCGTGGTGGTAGCCCACGCCATTCAAAAGTTATACCTGATATACCCGAGGCACCAGAGAGGGGGATGGATACCCACTTAGTTTTTCGACTATAGCTTATTGACTATTCTTCCTAGAAGAGAAACAATTATACCATTCTTTAGAGGGAATGCAGGGCTTCATTTTCATACTTATATGTTTGTCTTATGAAAACCGAAAGTGATCAAAATAAATAATAATACGCGTAATATGCGTGAAAAATGGCTGAATGGAAGCACTCCCCTTAGTTTTTGTCTGTAGCGTATTCATTTGTCTTCCTGGAAGAGAAACAAAGATACCATTCTTTAGAGGGGATGTAAGGCTTCATTTGCCTACCTACATCTTTGTCTTTTGAAATAAATAATAATACGCGTAATCTGTGTGAAAATGGCTGAATACAGCATTACAACGTAAACCGATATATATATATATGTATGGATGTACATTTATACTATATAAACATGTGTAGGGATGATTGTGTGTATCTTTTATACATAGATCAGTTTCAAAACACACATAATCTTATATTTGTTTATCCAAAAGTACAAAATGTACGCAATAATATAAAATATCGCTAATTAAAGGGTTCCGTTGTTAAAAGTGATGTAATTTCGAGGTGCATTCACATAATGTAGACTACAACTAAATATACCAATCTGTGCAGAAATGAATGCTGAATCCATTGCTATATTACAAGTTATGATTATGTGAAACCAAACACGAAATCCAGGGGTGGTAACCAGTGGCGTAACGAGGGGGGTCAGAGGGGGGCGGCCGCCCCCGGGCGCAGCACCTTGGGGGCGCAAAATTAGCCCTGAGTGTTAAGTACTATGCAACAGAAATTGTATTATTAAATTAAATAATTAAATATATTAAATTTAAAATAAGCACAAGTTGATTTTCAGTTTAAAATGTGGCAAGAATAGTCAGCGAAGTAGCAAGTTATAATTGCGCCCCGTGCCAAGCGTAAATCTAGCGCCCCCACCCCCAAAGATCAACTGAACCAATAACTACGTAAATTATGAGAACATAGCCGAGATAAAATAGATGAAAATATATAGATATAAGCCAACGATGCATTGTAATGTAGTGTAACAGTTCTGAACGGTTTTCGAACCTTGATCAACTCGATTTTGACAAATTAATAGATGGATTTGCATCTGCAAAAACCAGAAAAATTAGCTTGTTTCCAGTAGCAGTTTCTTAGCCTTTCTTAAGCTTTGGCTCTTAAAAGACAATATTATTATGACAATATGTTAGGCTACTAGTCGTGTTACAATAGCGAACCTTTTAAACAAGTCTAAGCTATTACTCACCACTGACCTCTCTGTTCTATAAATTTGTCTTTTCGTATATAAAAATCGTTTCCAAGATATGTTGCATTACTTATTACAGAGAAAAAAATTGAATAAAATCTGGAAACTATATCATATATGCAATTGTATTAAATTAGTGCACACGGTTACCCAGTATTATTATAATACTAGACCTATGATACGAACGATTAACAGTCAACTAGAAAATTATGAAGGGGCGCACTCTTTAAACTTTGCCCCCGGGCGCAGAAACCCCTCGTTACGCCACTGGTGGTAACCACCCCCCCTCCTTGGTAGCCGATGTCACAAAAAAGCTTGGTAGCCCTAGGGTTAATTATTAATTGTTAAATATTATATTATTAGTAAAATGCCATGTAGGCCTATATAAAACGATGAAATGATATGTTATAATGCGTACATAATAAAGAACGCTAAAACGATGAATTTCCACTTCATTTTTTGTTGCTATTGTGCTTTTTGGTAAGTTATATTCTGGTTTTTACTTATTTTTCATTGAATATTCGATTAATCGATTACTCAAACACATTCCAACGACGTGCTTAATTTGATTAATTGTTTAGTAGTGACGTCATAAACTCGTGACGAAGTCAAAATGTTACAGTTGTGCGTTGCAACGGCAATCAGATTTCAAACAAGGGCTGCGTGTTGTGATCTCTAAAGCAATAGGAAAACTTTAAGTTTAACTTCAGTAATTATTCCTTACGCGAAAAGAGTTTTCTTATTCTTGGTGGAACTATTTCTGGCTCAGGTAATTCTGTTTGATCTTTTAGTTGCGAGCGCGAGCGCTTTAAACTGCGTCTCGGCTATTTGGATAAAAATGTATAGGTTCCAAATCTTAGCCGTATACATATGATGTATGAATAAATCTTCTGCGGCGGAAGATACCGCCACAAGCCCACAATATAACCGACAATTTTACTTCTGCGGCTGTAACCCTTTGCGCATGCGCCTCACATGCAACGTGAAAATATCTTAAAATGGCGGACTTGTGGATAGTAGCCTACAAACCTTTCGCCGAGGATTTATCCTTGTTCGAATGCGTTACTTCCTATATATTGGCGTCGTGAGGGTCGGTTAGGGTCAGGGTTAGAGTCATTTTTAGATAAAATGTGAAAATATTTCCGCCGCAGAATAAGTTTTCGCGGGTTGCGTGGCGAATTTCCGCCGCAGAAGCACCACGCATAATGTATAGCTGCAAGCGAGGCGATCCACATATTGGTTCCTCGTCCCAAGACGCATAAGGTTCTTATGTTGATACGTAACTGCGTGACAGGGTTGTTTCCTTCATATATTAGGCTCTGGATGGTTAACTCCATAGCGTATTTAATAACTTCCAACTGTCATCAATCCAACTTCTATTTAGGCAGAGAAGATAAACAATAAAATACGTTAAAATACAGGATTCGTTCATTCCGTTCAATGAAATAATAAAATACACTAAAATGCAGGTTTACCCTGAATTGTCCATGACCCTTGTCTGGTTGAGGTATTCTCCCTATTCTTTTGGTAAAACCGTGCTGTCAATTTAAAATGGAAGCTGGATTGATGAAAATAATTGTTGGCCTAAATGGAATGTGGATTGATGAAACCAGTGCTTTGCTTAAATAGAAGCTGGATTGATTAAACTAAGTCTTTGCTTCAATAGAAGCTGGATCGATTAAGTTTTTTGCTTAACCCTCGGGCTACCAAGGGGGGGGTTACTACGACCCCCTAGGTTTTTTGCTTCGCAAACTTGTTCCATATGGAATATAATTTTGACATTTTAAGTAGCTGTAGCAGGATCATTTGCGCACATTTTGAGGTAAACATCATGGTGGTAACCCACGCCATTCAAAAGTTACACCCGATATACCCTAGGTACCAGGGGGTTGTTACGACCCCCTTAGTGTTTCGACTATAGCGTATTAATTTTTCTTCCTGGAAGAGAAACAAATATACTATTATGTACAGGGAATGCAGGGCTTCATTTCCGTACTTAGATGTTTGTCTTTTGAAAACCGGAAGTGATCAAAATAAATAAAAATACGCGTTATCTGTATGAAAATGGCTGAATACAGCATCACAACGTAAACCGGTATTTCTACGTAAACGAAAGTTCTTGTGACGCCTGTGATAAGTAGCCTATGTATGCAAGTATGTATGTATGTTTGTATGTATGTATGTATGTATGTATGTATGTATGTATGTATGTATGTATGTATGTATGTATGTATGTATGTATGTATGTATGTATGTATGCATGTATGTATGTATGTATGTATGTATACATGTATGCATGTATGTATGTATATATGTATGGATAGATGGTAGTATGCATGTATGTATGTATGTTTGCACGTATGTATGTATGTATGTGGGGCCCGATAGCGCATTGGATAACATCTGGCGTAGAGAGCGAGAGGTACCGAGTTCGAGCCACGTAGGGCGGATATGCTTTGTAGGCTGCTATTAGCGCCGTGTATTGCAGGCTGTCTGTTCTGTTAGTAGTTAACTAGTTAACATTGTTTCAATTGCATAACATGTAAATGTACAGCACAGTGCGTTTGTCAGGCTCTTGATTAAAGAAAAGATATTATTATTATATTATTATGTAGGTATGTATGTACGTATGTATGTATGTATATATGCATGTTTGTATGTTTGTATGTACGTATGTATGCAGGGATGGTTCAAAGCATGGATGTATGTATGTACGCATGTATGTATCCATGTATCAAGGTTGGGGGTGCAAGTTCATGCATGCATGAAATGAGCGTCCGAAGGACGATCGTTGAGGCGCGGAGCGCCGAGCAGAGGGGAGGGGTTTGGGGAGGGGGATGTGCCCCTCCCACTTAAAATTTTTGAATTTCCATAATGTAATGGTGGCATTTTAAGCTGTCATAGGAACAAAATTGTTCTATTATTTCAGCGCTGATAGGAGCCAAATGTGACTCGTAGCTAAATGTTAACTGTTCGCGTTTTCATATAGTGACCGTATACGGCCTCGACCCTGCTCATTTTTTAACGAATTGATTGGGTTACATCCTTCATCACTGCTCGCCCGTTCGCATGGACGCCACACCATTTAAGGTCCCCGTGCAAGGACCGTGCTACCCCTAGGTTCAAGATGTAGTTTGAACCGTATTTGAGTTTGACTACAGATAGTATTAGCAAACCCAACATTAATTTTATTGAAATTAATATAAAAACTAGAAAACACATTCAATATCCAAGAACGCCACAAGCCTTAGGGTAAACAGATTGCTGACCAGACACAATTAGCAGACATAGTTTACAAATAGTATAGGCCTACAAACCAAGCAAGAAGGATTCAACTGTATACAGAATCGGCAAGCCAAGTAGTGCTGATGCAGTTTTACTGGTGAACAATCGACAATAGAAACAGAACGCCGACTGCTTTAAACGACTGTAGGCTACTCAGGGTTAAAGTGGGTGGGAATGCGCGGGAACGGCCTCCCACTGCTCTCGAGAATTGGCGGGCGAAGGAGTATTAATTCATAGATATTTGTATTCCCTTGTCTTAAAACCAAGATAGTGTGAATCAGTTTGCTATGTTTTGTCTCTGTATATAATGTATCTATTTCACAACAAGTATTATACCCACACACACGCCACATACATATACATACACACACACACACACACACACACACACACACACACACACACACACACACACACACACACACACACACACACACACACACACACAACACAAACACACAAACACACTGATGCTTGCTTTTGCGTGAACCCGTTGAGCGAGAATTATTGGCGGGCGAAGATGTCGCCCAAAGAGGCAGGCTTACTAATAATTTCCACATGTATTGGACAGCCTGTTTGACTCATCACTGCGAATACATGTAGGAGAGATAAACAACATTGGACTTTTCCCTATTCTTCTGTATATTTTTATTTTGTGTAAAGCACAATCCGTCACCTGTTGATTAGTGATTAGTCTTTGAAAAGAAAGCAAACTTTGGAAGAGGAGAAGAGGACCTTCAATGTAAAATGTCAAACCACACAACACATAGGGTACCCCCCCCTAAAAAAAACTCACCGGATTTGCACGAATCCCAGGACCCAGCCTGACCAGGGTTGGGGGGGCATGCTGCCCCCCTTGCAAAGCATGGATGTATGTATGTACGCATGTATGTATCCATGTATGAAGTTGAATGTGTGTGTTCATGCATGCATGCATGTATGTACATATATATGTATGGATGTATATTTGTACGTATATAAACATGTGTAGGGATGCATGTATGTATCTTGGATACATAGATCAGTTTCAAAACACACATAATCTTATATTTGTTTATCTAACAAGTGCAGGATGTACGCAATATTATAAAATATCGCTAATTATTGGTTCCGTTTTTAAAAAATTATGTAATTTCGAGGTGCATTCACATAATGTACAACTAAATATGCCATTTTGTACAGAATTGAATGCTGAGTCCATTGCTGTATTACTAGATATGATATGTGAAACCAAACACGAAATCCAGAGGTGGTAGTATCAACCCCCCTTGGTAGCCGATGTCACAAAAAACCTTGGTAACCTAGAGGTTAAATAGAAGTGAAATTGACGAAAATAATTCCTGCCTAAATAAAAGTTGGATAGATGAAAATATTCTTGGTTAAATAGAAGTTGGTTTGATGACATTAGGCCTAATTCTTGCCTAAACGGAAGTTCGATTGATGAAAAGAATTTTTTCTTAAATCGAAGCCGGATTTGTGACAGTTATCATGGATTTCTTACTTAGCAGCGTCCAGTAGAGCATTGAAGATATTAAAATACTTTAGCAACGTAAACTACGGGATAACCATTCTTTTAATATGAGAGCGACTGTTTTAAATGCTGCAGCTGAGCTCCGCCACTGTTCACTTTCTGACAGTGCCAGTCCCAAGCCGGGAAAAAGGAGGAGGGCGACGCTAATGGTCATTGTTACCACACAGCTAGTCGTTAAAAAGGAAACACACACACAACTGATTAGATACCGAAGTTTAGCCAATTATATTGAGCTCCCTGTTGAACGAGTGACTTTGGTTACTCATCATACCACAGCCTGTGCTGCGCTGGATAGCTTCTAATAAGCTTGACACCTCTTTTTTGATTATTATTCATAATTGCATTTGATGCTTAATTAGGACTTAAATAGGACTTGAATAATAGTAAAAGTGATTGCAATAATATTAATAACAATAACAGCATTACAAGCACCACAATACTGCCAATATCAATAATGACTTAGTAATAGGATTAATAAAAAAATAGAAGATTGGTGAAGTATTGCTAACATATTAAATGCAGAGTATGGTATAGTTGAAGACAGGAGATCAGATACAAGTATATTGACAAAAAGCTACACATCAACATTAGAATATTTTAAGAACAATACTTTTTTTAGTTTTTTCTTTAAAGTGTAGAGACTATTTTCCCTCTTAATATCAATCGAGGCCTCAGATCATCGTTGATGAATTCGATGTCTGTCCATCGAGGCATTACACTTGCCAGTCACACAGCATACATGAAGCTGGGCTGAATGTCTCCACTTCTGTAGGTCAGATGCTGTTTCTGTTTCACACATCGTGCATGTTATATGCACCACTGTAATAACGATTGCAATGACTTATTGTTTTCTTAAACAAAGTTTAGTTAAACAAATGAACAAATAAGTGTAAGAAAAGTTAAAGACTGAACCGCTTTAGGTTTTACTTAATGATTTTCAACTATTGCCTTACAAAGATCATATTTCAACATTTCCTATGTACTTCCTGCGAAATCTTCACAATCACTAACAATGTCGCAAAACATTTCTTCGAAGCTTTCATCTGGAAATGTCGTCGCAAATGCGAAACTTAAGAAATCGCACAGTTGCCAGCCAAGTCAGAAATCATTTGTGCTGAATACTCATACAACGGAAGACAAGAAAAGCTGTTCAAAAGACAAGAAATACGAATGCAAGTTATGTAAGATAATGTTTAAGTACGCCTGTCAGGCGAGGAGTCACATGAGAATTCATACTGGACAGAAACCATACCAATGCCAGATATGCCAAAAAGCGTTTGCATACCAAAGTGAGCTCAAGATTCACAATAGAACACATACTGGAGAGAAACCTTTCCAGTGCCAGATGTGTACAAACTGTTTTTCACAAAATTCCAATCTATTAAATCATGTTAGAACACATACTGGAGAGAAACCTTTCCAGTGCCAGATATGCCAAAAAGTGTTTGCATACCAAAGTCAGCTCAAGATTCACAACAGAAAACATACTGGAGAGAAACCTTTCCAGTGCCAGATGTGTACAAAATGTTTTTCACAAAAATCCAATCTAGTAAATCATGTTAGAACACATACTGAAGAGAAACCATACCAATGCCAGATATGCCAAAAAACGTTTGCATACCAAAGTCAGCTCAAGATTCACAACAGAACACATACTGGAGAGAAACCTTTCCAGTGCCAGATGTGTTCAAAATGTTTTTCACAAAATTCCAATCTAGCAAATCATGTTAGAACACATACTGGAGAGAAACCTTTCCAGTGCCAGATGTGTAAAATAAGTTTTTCACAAAATTCCAATCTAGTAGATCATGTTAGAACACATACTGGAGAGAAACCTTTCCAGTGTCAAGTATGTCAAAAGCTTTTCTTCCAATATTCCAATCTAAAACATCATGCAAGAATTCATACTGAAGAGAAACCGTACCAGTGCCAGTCATGTGACTTTAAAACAAATGACAAAAGCTATCTGAAGAGGCACATTAGAAGACATACTGGAGAGAAACCATACCTTTGCCAGGTATGTCAGAAAGCATTCTCAAGCGCTTCAGCTGTGAGAAGTCATGAAAAATTCCACCCTGGAAAGAGTCCATTTCTGTGTCAGGTGTGCCAAAAACAATTGCCCACATCTTTTGCATTACGAATTCATGTCAGAACCCATACAGGAGAGACACCTTTCCAATGCCAGATGTGTAAGAAAAGTTTTCACAACAAATCCAATCTTGCAAATCATGTTAGAATTCATTCTGGAGAGAAACCATTTAAGTGCGAGATATGTAAAAAAGAATTTTCTCAGTATAACAGTCTGCAGTTGCATGTTAGACTCCATACAGGTGAAAAGCCTTACCTATGCCAGGTATGTCAGAAAAGGTTTCTAGATCCTTCCGGTCTACGAAGTCATGTCAGAATTCATACTGGAGAAAAACCATATCAGTGCAAGTTATGCTCAAAAATATTCGGACAATCCGGGAACCTGCTGATTCACAAGAGAACACATACTGGAGAAAAACCATACCTTTGCCAGGTATGCCAGAAAACGTTCTCATGCACTGTGGGCCTGAAAAGTCATAGAAAATCCCATTCTGAAGCGAAACCATACCTTTGCCAGGTATGCCAGAAAACGTTTGCATGGAATTCAAGTCTGAGAAGTCATGAAAAATGCCACTCTGAAGAGAAACCATACCTTTGCCTGGTATGTCAAAAAACGTTCTCAAGCATTTCAAATCTGAGATATCACGAAAGATCCAACTGTGGAGAAAAGCCATACTTATGCCAGGTATGTCAGAAAACGGTATCATCCACTTCAAGTATGAGAAGTCATGAAAAATGTCACTTTGGAGAGAAGCCATATTTATGTGAGGTTTGTAAAAAACCATTTTTAACATCTTCCCAACTAAAAATTCATATTAGAGTCCATACTGGAGAGAAACCATTCCAATGCGAGTTATGCTCGAAAGCATTCTCATGCCAATTATATCTAAAAACTCATCGGAGAATCCATACCGGAAAGAAACCTCACCAATGCGAGTTATGCTCGAAAGCATTCTCATTTCAATATTATCTCAAGATTCATCGGAGAATCCATACTGGAGAGAAACCATACAAATGTCAGCTCTGTGCAAAAGAGTTCGCCTATTATTCTGAACTCAAAAGTCACATGATAGTCCATTCTAAAGAGAGACCTTTCCAATGCCAGATGTGTAAAAAACGTTTTTCCAGATCTGGCATTCTAGCAGATCATACTAGAATTCATACTGGAGAAAAGCCTTATCAGTGCCAGGTATGTCCAAAACGTTTTACTGCTTCTTCAGGTTTAAGAAGTCATGCAAAGATTCATAGTGGAGAGAAGCCATACCTTTGCCAGGTAGGCCTATGTCATAAAACGTTTTCACTCTCTTCAGGTCTGAAACATCATGAAAAAACTCACTCTGTTTAGAAACTATTTGCTTTAGGTTTATGGAAAAACATTTCCCAACTCCTTCAAAGTTCAAAATCAATACTTCCCAGAGAAAACCATCCTAACAGCAGTTGTACCTGAGAACATTTTTATGCACCTGTTCTGCAGATATAGAAAGGAACCACGTAATGCCAGATGTGTGAAACAACTTTTGTTTATTCTTCCAAACTAAAATGTTCATGTTAGAATTAATGTTGGTGAAATATCCCGTCTCTGCCAGTTATGTCGGAAATTATGTTTCGAAATCTTGCCACCTGAAAGTCACGTGAGATCCATGCTGCGGAGAAAGTGTACCTTCAGCCGTTCTCTCACTTTCTGCTTTCACGACTAATAATAATGATGACCAATTCTGGAGAGAAGCCAGTGTATCAACAGGGAATTGTCCGATCTAGAGTGTCATGCTAGCATACGTGCTGAAGATATTAAATTCTACCAACGCCAGTTATGTGAGGTTCAATAGGGATATTATAGAACTTATTACTCATTATAGTAATCTAAAGATGCATTCGACTCATAATAGTGAAGATAAATCCTACGGGCGTTAATTATGTCAGGAGAGTTTTCATGAAAGAATCCAAGCAGGAGAAAACCAATTGTGTGGTATCTTTGTAGCAAAACATCCCAGATCTTCCATTGTACAAAATCATGTTAGACCTCGTTCTGTATAAAATCAAGCTAGCGCCACTTACGCCTGCGAACATTTTCAACCCAAGCTGCTCTCGCACTCACATGGGAAGAAGTATATCTAAGGAGGCTTAAAATAGCAGTCTTGTTAGAAATCACAATCTAAACATCTTCATGATTATATTATAACCGCGGAAGCTCTTATGAGATGAAAATATTTGCTCTCTGTTGAGGTTACAAATCATTTAAGGGGATTTTATGGCTACTGAATACGTGACGACGTATTTACCAGATACTGTAAACTGAAAAATTCCACAAAGAAATTATCTTAATTATGTGAGAATAGATCACAATTTTATGAGAGTCGAAGCAAATTATCTGTTGGATGAAGCATTGGGCAGAAGTGTTGAGTTAATCAAGGCATAGTAATAAGCATTGATGAATTTATGTTATTTGTGTTTTTTCAAAGTAAATGACTTTAGCTACGCAGAAAATTACTTAAAGCACAATAATTAGGACTTGTTCGTTATATATTATATTTAGCGTTTAAGAAACAAGCTTAGTTTGATTAAGCGTGTGTCTAAGTCGGCACTTCAGCTATGCTGAACTATTTTATTTTGAATTGATGATATACTTCGCTTGAATAACTGGTTCTTGTTGCTTTCTTCTTGTTTTTGATTCATTTACTGGGCCAGTTCTACGGTAACGACCTGCAAGCCTATAATTATTCACTCTCTGGCAGCCCAGGCGGATGCGGTGGTTGGAACAATGAGCCAGGCTATGGAGACCCTACAGTCCTTTATGTCCTCAAACCGCTTGCGGCTGAACCCAGCAAGGACTCAGCTAATCTGGCTTGGCACGCCCCAGCAGCTTTCTAAAATAGACCTAGGATCCCTTGCCTTGAAATACCCACACTTAACCTTCTCAACCTGAGTTCGTGACTTGGGAGTCATCCTAGATCAGGAACTCACATTTACAAGTCACATAAATCTTCACTTCCGCAGCTGTTACTATCAGCTTCGACAGCTGAAGGTAATTTCCCGCTCTCTGTCTCCTAGCGCAGCGTCGACGCAGACTCGACGCTTGTCCATGCTTTTGTAGTTTCACGGCTCGACTACTGTAGCGCCATATATGATGGACTTCCCGCCTGCCGGACCGGGTCCCTCAATCGGGTCCTGTACACTGCAGCCCGCCTTGTTGGCCGCATTCTGAGGTTTGGGCGGGTTTCTGAATACAAGAGGGGGACGTGTGCTCCACTGGCTTCCTTACCCACAGCGTATTGTGTATCGAATCTGTCTTGGTCCGGCGCTGTATTGATGGTCAAGTCCCTCTCTGTACTTGCTGGAGCTCTGCTGCTCCACAACATGCGTCCAGCGCCGCTGCTCTCTCCGCTCAGCTGCACAAGCTGAGCTCATTTTTATTCGTTCGCGGACTGCTATGAGGCAGCGCGCGCCCTCTTCGTGTGCGTGTGCGCGTGTGCGTGCGTTTGCGTGAGTGTGAGTGTGTGTGTGTGTGCGCGTGCGTGTGCGTGCGTGCGAGTGTGTGTGTGTGTGTGTGAGAGAGAGAGAGAGAGAGAGAGAGACAGACAGACAGACAGACAGACAGAGACAGACAGACAGACAGACAGACAGACAGACAGAGAGAGAGAGAGAGAGAGAGAGAGAGAGACAGAGAGAGACAGAGAGAGAGAGAGAGAGAGAGAGACAGAGAGACAGAGAGAGAGAGAGAGAGAGAGAGAGAGAGAGAGAGAGAGAGAGAGAGAGAGAGAGAGAGAGAGAGAGAGAGAGAGAGAGAGAGAGAGAGAGAGAGAGAGAGAGAGAGAGAGAGAGAGAGAGAGAGAGAGAGAGAGAGAGAGAGGGAGAGAGAGAGAGAGAGAGAGCGAGTGAGACAGGCAGACAGACAGACAGACATAGACATAGACAGAGAGGGGAGGGAGGGAGGGAGTTTTACTGCAATAATTTATCTGTCTTAAAATAACGCTAAATTACACAATAACAAGACATGAAACAGTTTACGACGCCAAATAGGCCTAACACGTTTAGGAAATAAATACGATTTGGAGCTCGTGTTCTTTCTGCGTTTCCATGAGTTCAATTGAATGTAAGAGAGCATCGATTGATCGTTTACAGAAGGAAGCGAATATAAATTAATCAGGAAGAGTATCGGGTGAATAGGTCTTAGTTACATTTTCCAGTTAAATGAGCACAAACTGTTTATTGCGTTTAAATGTATTTCGCACGAGGCAATTGGATTTCTGGTTTAACCGATGAAGACTCAACCTTAACCTTTTCCAATATCTGATTTTCAGTGTGAAACCTGTATTGTCAATAATCGAATCTAGTTCCATTTCGTGGTTTAACTGTTTCTGTAAATTTGGATTAAATCCTCCCGAAAGTTTAGGCCTAACTTTTAATCGTCGACAATACCAAAGGGTATTGTCGACGATTGGATAGCCTTGATAATATAGTCTAGTCGGTAACAGATAAACGCATGTACTATGGTGTTAAAGACAGAGGAAGAGACCGATCGCCTGCCTCAGTTGAAACAAGCCGTAAAGTTGACTGTAGTTCATTCTATAGACGCATAAAATAATTATAGCGACCAGGATGCTGAATCCTAATTAAAGGCTATTCACTCCAAATTTTGAGTCTAATCATTTTCAAGAAATTCTACGCCAATCTTTCTAATACTCTACCTTCCTATCTTTATCGTCCTAGACGATATTCCATCTTCAGCAGCGTTCATGAATACGCTGGTTCTCAGTGCTTATGTTTGATTTGCGAATTAGATATTGAGATTTTGTTTATTGGGCTGCATGTATTGCAGGCTGTCTGTTCTGTTAGTAGTTAACTAGTTAAGATTGTTTCAATTGCATAACATGTAAATGTACAGCGCAATGCGTTTGTCAGGCGCTTAATTAAAGAAAAGATATTATTATTATTATTATTATTATTATTTTTTTTTTATGCCCCGAGGTATACATGATCCCTCAGGGACTTAGAAACTATTATATTATTATTATTATTATTATTATTATTATTATTATTATTATTACGTTGATTATTATTATTATTATTATTATTATTATTATTATTATTATCTTACTTGTTATGCGCGAGCTCTCCAATAGTCTGTTCACTTCTTTCTCTCTTGTATTATCAAAAATAGCAATTTTAAAATATTAGTGTTAAAAATGTTGATGTAAGAATAACAACTATCTGTAGTGATGTAACAAGTTCAAAATATTCGCTAGGTGGCACAATATACTTCCATGCCTTCCAGCTTACTGGTCATTGTCGAGATAGGATTTAATGAATGGCCATTTTGTGCTGATAAAACATATAAGATACATAGACCAAATTATTGAGAAATTCGACTTTAATACCAAACTTGGTTAGATTGTATAGCTTCTCTGCATACAGTAATATGGTGAGCAAACACATTTTAATTTACGACTGCTCAGTCAACGAGAGGTTTTAGAGAGTCGCTGCTATCCTATGATTTGAGCTTAATGTTTTATTCCCGCGCAGGCGATGGCTGGAAAATCATTCCGACCAACATTAGACCATGTGCAATATGGTAAAGTCGTAGTTTACGTTGCTAAATTATTCTAATGTCTTCAATGCCGTACTTGACGTTGGTAAGTAAGCAGTCTACCTATGTGCATTTTAACTATCATCAATCCAGCTTCCATTTCATCGAGAAATATTTTCATCAATCCAATTTCCATTTAATTGGAAAAAATTGCTTTTATCAATCCAACTTCTATTTGACGAAAGAAACATTTTTCATCAATGGAACTTTTATTTAAGCAAGGATATATTCTCATGGATCCAGCTTCTAATTACGGAAACAATTATTTTCTTCAATCCCGCATCTATTGAATCGAAAACTTAATTTCATCCATCCAGCTTCTATTTACGAAAAAATTATTTCGATCAATCCAACTTCAATTTTGAACACAGGAATGTTTTCATCAATCCCACTTCCAGTTAGGGAAACAATTTTTTCATCAATCCAGCTTCCATGTTAAAGTGACAATATCAAATAATTTAGCAACGTAAACTACGACTTTACTGTGCAATATGTTGTCAGACGCAGGTCCTTGTCATGCACCGTTCTTTATAACTTGTTCCTTATAACTCGTTGGTCAACAAAATAAGTAAGGTAATTGAGCACGTAACGAGACTTAAATTCAAGAGGAGGCAACTTCACAGACCTCCTTGTGATTGGGGTCATTGGTCAGTAGAAGTTCCAGGGTATAAAATAAGGAAGAGGAGGCAACTGCCTCCTGGTGCCTCAATGTAGATACGCCTTTGCCAGTAGCAATGAGTGAGAAGGACGGACGATGGTGCTCACGTAAGTCCCCTAATTGCATTTGTTAACCAGCAACATAAACCGAACATTTAAGACTTTTGTCCGTTTTATGTCTGAAGTACTTTATGCACATTTCAGTTGAGAGTTTTAAATCATGTCTTCTATAGAATAATCTGGTATGCTGTTAGCAAATTTGGTAAAAGTGCATGTTAGTGTATTTTACTGATAGTGGAGGTATGCTTGTATTTTAGCGTATTTAATTATTTCAATGATTTTCATGATAACTGTAATGAATCCAGCTTCTATTTAAGCAATATTCTTTTCATCAATCCCACTTCTATTTAGCAAGGATTCTTTTCGTCAATCCAACTTGTATTCGACCAACGCTGACTCGCCATGCACTGGCGACTCATTTGCGACACTAAACTGCATGCTCTTTCATCAGTCCAGCTTCTCTTGAAATCACCAAATAACTAGTTTCATCAATTCAACTTCCATTTAGGCAAACAATTATTTTATATCATTTACGCAGATACATACGAGAAATAATAAAACACGCTAAACTACTTTGCCCTAAACATCATGAGTTAAATACGCTAAAATGCACTTTTACCGCAAATTTAACAGCTTTTAGCTGTGCTACTTTTGGAAACTATTATGAAGATATGGAATTGTGTGATCTAGAATTTGGCATTACTTTAGTTGACTTTACATGGAATGGTGTACTTTGAAGTCTTGTAATCCGTGAAGTCTGGTTAGAGACAGAGCTGTAACACCAAGGGTGTAACCAAGACAAATTCTTAGCTAAATATTTGTTAAAGAAATCCTGGAAATGTTGTTTGCCACTGTTACTAAGTTGTCACTCAACTATGTCTGGGGAAAAGTCATTCTTCTGTATCGAGCAGTACCGAGCAGACTTTTCGTCTACGACACTTCATCTACAAACATTTCGTCTACGAAGTTATTTTATATTGTCGCTTTAAAATGGAAGCTGGATTGATGAAAAAAACTGTTGCCCTAAATGAAAGCGGGATTGATGAAAATATTCCGGTGTTGAAATAGAAGCTGGAGTGATCGAAATAATTTTTCCTGTAAATAGAAGCTGAATTCCAAGCTGGATGCATGGATTAAACTAAGTTTTCATTCAATAGAAACTGGATTGATGAAAATAATCTTTTACGTAATTAGAAGCTAAATTCCTGAGAATATATAGCACATTTTAGCGAAACTATAAGAAATCGGCCTCTGTTGATTAGCCATAATGGATACAGATTCACTTGTAGACGAAATGCCGGTAGATGAAATTGTCTGTAGACGTGGTGCGTTAGATGAAAAGTCTGTAGATGAGTTGTCACGGAACCTATTTTGATACATGATAAATATTGAGGTTTTGCTCTTATTTTTAGGAAGTACGTGAAGATAACGAGCAACATTCTGTTAGAGCTTCAAAATTCAGTTGTAAGACAAGGTCTATCTATATCTCATTAATCTTCACGAAGAACATCACAGTGGATTTTTTCAATACAACTTTCGCTGTAGTCAACTATTTCCATCTTCAGTTGAAATCAAAGTGAACTATAACATAAAGGTGCACTAGTAAACAAAGGATGGATAGCTTCAACATTACAATGTTTTGTCTTTGTACAACTTTTGTGATAGTCTACTACTTCATCTATTTCAAGTGTACTATTATTCAAAGGTTGGATAGCCACAGTATTTCGTCATAAAGTTTTTTCCATGTGACTAATTCTTACTTCACTCGAAAATATTTTATTGTAGTCATCTGAAACGCAAACTGAAGTCGTCGTAAACTGGACACTGCTGGTGTTGGAAAGGCAATGACAACAACAATTGCTGCAACATTGACACAGGCAATTGCTTTTGAGGTGCATACCAAAACTCATGCTTAAGAAAATCTTGTCAAATTCAACATTTGTGTAGGACAAATTGATTGAAGAAATTATTTGTAAAAGAAACACAGGTGTCAGTTATTGCAGAAACCGTTTGCTCAAGGTGATCACCTTGCAGCTCATCAAAGAACCCATACTGGAGAAACACAGTGAAATTATCAGTTAAGCGAATAGCGCGATGGCGAATATGAAAACACATACAGATGAAAAGCAATACAGGTGCCAAATATGTCGGAAGTCATTTCATCAGAGTAGTATTCTGAAAAGGCACATGATTACCCATACTGGAGAGAAACCATACACATGTCAGTTATGTCCAAAGATGTTTGCTCATCGTAGTCAGATGAAAGGCCACATTATGAGAACCCATACTGGCGAAAAACCTTATAGATGCCAGTTAGTCAGAAATCATTTGTCACAGATCAAAATTTGAAAAGGCACATGAGAACCCATACTGGAGAGAAACCATATGCATGTCAGTTTTGTAAGAAATCATTCACTCAATGTAGTCACCTAAAAGGGCACATGAGAACCCATACTACACATGTCAGTTTTGTCAGAAATCATTTACTGAAGAAGGTAACTTGCTGGCACATATGAGAACCCATACTGGTGAAAAACCATACAGGTGCCAGTTGCGTCCAAAGACGTTTGCTCATGGTAGTCAGATGAAGGGCCACATGAGAACCCATACTGGAGAGAAACCGTACACATGTCAGTTTTGCAAGAAATCATTCGCTCAATGTAGTTATCTAAAAGGGCACATGAGAACACATTCTGGAGAGAAACCATACACATGTCAGTTTTGTCAGAAATCATTTACTGAAGCAGGTAGCTTGGTGGCACATATGAGAACCCACACTGGAGAGAAACCATACAGGTGCCAGTTATGTCCAAAGATGTTTGCTCAACGTGGTAATCTGAAAACCCACATGAGAACCCATACTGGCGAAAAACCTTATAGGTGCCAGTTATGTCAGAAATCATTTGTCACATATGAAAATTTGAAAAGGCACATGAGAACCCATACTGGCGAAAAACCTTATAGGTGCCAGTTATGTCAGAAATCATTTGCAGAACATGGTCATCTGAAAACCCACATTAGAACCCATACTGGCGAAAAACCTTACAGGTGCCAGTTATGTCAGAAATCATTTGCCAAAGGTGAACATCTGAAAATGCACATGAGAACCCATTCTAGCAAAATGTCAGCCATTTCAGATGTCATTTATGTCAGAACCCATCTGGTGATTTCGTGATGTCATTTACAGTCATCTAGTCTAAAATCCACATGAGAACCCATACAGGAGAAAAACCATACAGATGCCAGTTATGTCAGAAAGTCTTTACCAGAGTCAGTGCTCTAAAGATTCATATGAGAACTCATACAGGAGAAAAACCATACAGGTGCCAGTTATGTCAGAAAGCTTTTGCAGTAACCACTGGTCTAAAGAATCATATGAGAACCCATACAGGAGAAAAACCATACATATGTGAGGTTTGTGATAAAAGATTCACTCAAATTGGAAATCTAAAGACACACAGAAGAACTTGTGCAAAGTCTGATAAGCAACACAGGCACAATGAACCTTATACCAAGAAAAGTTCTTCAGCAAAGCAGTCTAAACTCCATGCAAGAACACAGCCAAAGGAAAGTGAAGTACTTGCTAACCTATCTGATCATTTCATCACATTTAGTAGTGGAGGCGTTATAGATAAACCAAATGAACGCTTCTCAAAAGACAAATATTTAGATTCTAGTGGAATTGCAGGCCATTCACCGAAATTTAGAGATGGTGAATATCTGCGCATTAGAAAATTCAGATCTCCTGTAGATTCAAAAGCGTCTTTGTCAAAATCCTTTGGATGTGGTATATGTGATGAATTACTTGAAAAAGAGAACGAATTTCTTGAGCATTGTTCTAGCCATAGATTTTCTCCACCTGATGACTTATTTGCCGACCTGTGCTGAATTATGATTTCACATAATTACAGATGAAGACAATTGTAATATTATGAGATAAAGAAAGTATGGTGTAGAAGTGCTGGGATACATACATATATAGGCTATATTAATAGTTACTTTATACCACTTTAATTTAAGAATACTTTTAGAAAGTAGGCATTCTGATATAGAGTATCCAGATGTTCCTCCTTTTAGACTCCACATAACTAAGGTGTTATCTTAAGATAAGATAAAAATTAGATAAGAAAATTCTTTAATTAACCAATTGCTATCCGCATTTTGGTGTACGGACATGGTAATGAACATACATATTAAACATGGTAATAAACATACATCATCTGTTGAATAGATCAGGACAGTCAAATATTGCATAATTGTAAGACAGTAGAATTGCTGCAGGTCATCAAAATGAAATTGTATGCTACTGTTACTAAAGTGTTTTGTTCTAAGTTCCACCGTTGGCCAACTTTATTGCTAAACATTCAATTTCGCTGCAGTAATAGCCTACTTCTGCTATAGGCCTACTAGACATTTAAGCAGCGGTTAGGTGTACATAATTTTATTAGACTAAATATATTTAGACTACTGATACTAGTATTCTTGCATTCACGATGCGTTAATAATAAAATTAATTAGCCTATTCTACTTCGATCAAGTGTTGATCATTACGAAAGATTAATGTGTGATCAATATTGTCATAGATACTGAGTATTTGGTGGTTTGTTGTTTTTGGTAATTTGTATGGTTTATTTAATTCTGTTCTTAGCCTCTAAATAAATAAATTGCATGTCGTAAATTGCGCATACTTATATTTCTGTAAATGGGGTATATTTTCTTAATTAAAACACTGAAATTTTGATAAATGTGCATTTATGCGAATTTTATTGATAGTGTAGGTAGAGTTCTATTTCAGCGTTTTTTATTATGTCAATGATTTTCATTGATAACTGTAATCAATCCAGCTTCTATATAAGCAAGATTCTTTTCATCAATCCCACTTCTATTTAAGCTACAATTATTTTCATCAATCCCACTTTTATTTAGCAAGAATTCTTTTCATCAATCCACCTTGTGTTTGACCAACGCTGACTCGCCATGCAATGGCGACTCATTTAGGACGCTAAAATACATGCTTTCTTCATATATCCACCTTCTGTTTTAGCGAATAACTAGTTTCATCAATCAAACTTCCATTTAGGCAATCAGTTATTTTTATCAATCCAGCTTTCCATTTACGCAGACACAAGAGGGTAGGTAATCCCGTAGTTTAAGTTGGTAAATTATTTCGTATGGTCAATTTAAAATGAAAGGTGGATTTATGAAAAAATTGTTTCACAAGTGGAAGTGGGATTGTTGATACTATTTCTGTGTTTATAAAAGAAGCTGGATTGAATGAAATAATTATGCTCGTAAATAGAAGCTAGATTGATAAATGAAAGTTCTTGATTCAATAGAAGCTTGATTGATGAAAATATTGTTTCCGTACAGGGTCGTATTAACTTAGGTGGAGGTCCTAGTGCACCGCCGTGGTGGAGGCCATTTAACACACCGCAGATCAGACACGGATGATGCCAGACGTGATAGGCTCATGAGTCACGAGCCACGACGAGTCGACTCCAGCATATGCGAAAGCTGTAACTGAAGCTAGGATAATCTATCGTTTTAGCCATCTAAATTATTCGCCTATTGTAGCATTTTTATTTTTCATCAATCCAATTTCTACTTTTGAAAAAATCTTTTTAATCAATCCAGCTTCCATTTAGGCAATAATTCGTTTAATCAATCCAGCTACTATTTAAGCAATCATTATTTTTATTCAATCCAACTTCTATTTAAACAACAATTATTTTTTCACTAATTTAACTTCTATTTAAACAACAACCGACCCTTCTAATGACGACACTAACCCTAACCCTGACCCTAACGGCGTAAAGTTCTGTCTTCTAATGACGACACTAACCCTAACCCTGACCCTAATCGACCCTCCCGGCGTAAAGTTCTATAATCTATTGTTGCGTTTTGGTCCCTTTCCCCCGCCCTTTAGGTTAGCGTCCGACTTATCGACAACCGTCTGCGGTCCGTTCTTGCCTCCTTCCCCCTCCTGTCCTCCGGTCGTCGGCCGTCTATCGGCCGGCGACGCTCCTTCTGCCTCTTGCCTTCCCCCACGCGGCGGCCTTTCTTTGCGCTCTATCTTTCGCCTTTGCGGCGGCCTTTCTTTGTGCTCTGTCTTTCGCCTTTGCGGCGCTTTCCTTTGCGCTCTGTCTTTCGCCTTTGCAGCCGATCTCGGCGTCGCACTCTCCTTGCACTCTCCCCACGCGGCGGCCTTTCTTTGTGATCTGTCTTTCAAGGAGAGTGCGACGCCGAGGTTGGCTGCAAAGACGTTTACCTTGTTTTTTATAACTCGTCTGTCAACAAAATAAGTAAAGTAATCGGTTAAAGTTTATTTTAGCACGTAGGCCTAACGAGACTTAAATTCAAGAGGAGGCAACTTCACAGACCTCCTGGTCATTGGGATCATTGGTCAATAGAAATTCCAGTGTATAAATAAGCAATACAAGGCAACAGCCTCCTTGTGCCTCAATGTAGCTACGCCTATGCCAGTGGCAATGAGTCAGAAGGACGGACGATGGTTCTCACATAAGTATTTGCAATTTATTAACCAGCAACATAACCGAACATTTAAGACTTTTGTGCCTTTTACAGTAGGCCTATGTCTGAAGTACTTTGTGGACATTTCGGTTAAGAGTTTTAAATCATGTCTTCGATAAAGTAATCTGGTATACTGTTAACAAATTTACCAGCTTTTTAACTGTGCTACTTTTGGAACCCCCTCAAAGTCCGACCCACACCTCAAAGTGGTGAGGGGTGTAAACAGCCAAGTAGGGGATTGCATGCAAAGGCTATACCATCAGTGGTGAAGGTGTAAGCTGAAGTACCACCTAGGGCGCTTCGCGAGGTGGGAAGGCTCTGCTCTGAAATGTAAACCTTGGATAACGGTACTTGTCGGTTAATTCACCGCCACACACATAAACCCACTATACGAAATTTAACATTGAAAAATTAGTTCACCTCCATAATTACTTCAATGGCAACTATAAGGTCAACCAATGACAGTTTCGTAATTAGAAAACATGGACGACACTAACCCTAACCCTGACCCTAACCGACCCTCACGACGCGTAACAACGACGCATCAGCTGAACGTAACCGACACAGCCTAGATTATAGAACTGTACGTCGTAAGGGTCGGTTAGGGTCAGGGTTAGGGGGTTAGTGTCGTCATTAGAAGACAGATAAAGGCTACGACACAATATAATGCGTCTTATGAATCATGGCGTCGACAAAATAAAATGGCGTACGTGCTTATAAGTTAATCGGATGTCAGCATTACATGACGTCACTAGAAAACAGTGCGTAAATATATGGGAATGTGGAGGTGAACTAACCGACAAGGTACAGAGAGGAAACGTGTGGCGGTGAATTAACCGACAAGTACCTGGATAACTAATGAAACGTATGAATTAATTGCAGAATAAAGGGATGCAAGGAACAGAGATAAAAAGAGGTACACTTAAAGTACAGGGCACTTAAAGGAGAAGTACAGAAGAGAATAAGAGAAGATAAACAACAACAAATTGAGGCTATGTGCGAGGACCTGGAGGAATCCAATACAAGGGGGACATAAGAAGGGTCTACCAAACTGTACGGAATCTTACAGGGAAGTTCAGACCGCAGCTGACTTGTGTAAAATCAAAAACAGGTGAAGAGATTACAAACAAAGAAGAAGTAGCGGAAAGATGGAAGGAGTACTGTGAGGAGTTGTAGGCCTATGAGGGGGAAGATGGATATAAAATAATGGGGGAACA
>JACEVL010000365.1:410703-608203 GCA_020284085.1 Aporrectodea caliginosa | reverse complement strand
AAGTGAGGTCACGTGTCAGCGATCAGAAGTCACAGAGATGTTGATCAATACGGTTGATAACTGTTTCCATAGAGTGGAATCTACTGAAGCCTGACTGCTGGCTCGGCAGCAGAGAATTAGCCTCTACAGCTGTGTTAGCTGCGTAGATACAATGTTTCTTAACAAATTTGGACAGAGAGGAGAGAATAGAAATCGGCCCGTAGTTGGATATATCGTTGGTATCCAAGCCAGGGCGCTTAAAATAATGGAATGCCATGGTCTGCTTCTGGGTAAAAAGGAGGGATCCCTCGCCCGCATTAATTGGTAAGTGTAGAAAGGGCAATTGGATTAATTATCTATAAAATCACGGAGATGGTACGGTGGTAGGGGATGGATGAGGTAAAATCCGATCAAAATTTGTACAAAAAGTGAATAGTTTTAAAAAACTTGCTACATAGGCCTACTAAAAGGCAGTGTGAAAAGAGAAACATGTTTAACACTTTATCGATGACAGTGTACTAAGAAGGACAGGGAAACCGATGCACCTCTTCGTTGAAGTGTTAATAATGCAAAGCAAGGCATTAATTTGTTTTTTGCTGAATTTCTTCAGAGTCTGGTCAAGACTAAGCAACTTGTAGATTTGTAATCGGAAATGAACTCCAATGCCAGTACCAGCACGGGGGGACGTCAGAAACAAAATAAAACTGTACGACCTTAATTATAGGCAAAAATATTGCTTTCCACGGGTTATGCACAGGGATGCAAATCTTTTTTAAGATATACAGCGAGTTTCTTCATGAAATCTCTGCACTCTTATTCATACATTATGTATTCCGTCTAATACTACCACAATGAAAACAATTTAACTTCCAGATTTCATAACCTTCATATTAAATCAATTTTAAAAACGCAATATATTGCAAAGACAGAGTTGAACGGACGACGCAGTCTCATTTGCGAGAAGAATTTATCACTTAATCTTGGAAAACTTGAAAAAGTGTTTTTTTCTGACGGAAGAGAAAGAAGAAGATTGTTACATAACGCCTTGTGATGTAATGGTAGTCTTAGCTGATGAGGTTGAATATGTGACATTCGCCAGGTGGCCCGAGGGAAGAGTGGGGTGACTAGAGTTGCCGCTCTTTTGGGTTGTGTCGTTGTGTCTGAATGTTATTTTGAGTTTGTGTTGGTATGTCAGAATGTTTCTGTTTCTCTTTGTTGCGCTAGGTATATCATGGTTGTGTCGTTGTGTGTAGACTGTAGAGATGTCTTAGAACGAGTGTGTTTAGAGTTCTGGATATGATTGAGGTTCTTGTCTGTTTTTATGAATTTGGGTTACTATGTCTGATTGTGTCTTTAGCTGTATGTTTAGAGATGTTTAGAAAGGTCTGGGTAAACCTATGCAAAGGAGGCGTATAAGAAGAACCTGGTCTTTTGATTTGTACGACGCTTTTGTATTATAAATAAAGTCATGGCGGAAACAAATGTCTAGCGTTCCAGATGAATTTTTAAAGGAACAAAAGCTTCAGCGGGCCAATGATCCTACAATATAATGTATGAATGATTGAATGCATGCAGGTATGTATGCATGAATTTATGTATGTATATAATGTGTTCATGTATGAGTGAATGTGTAGGCTACCTATGTATGTATGTATGTATGTATATACGTACGCACGTATTTATATATGTATGTATTTATGCACACACGTGTGCATGTATTTATGTATGAGTTAATGTATGTATGTATGTACGCATTTAAATGTCAGTGTGTATGTATGCATGATGTATGTGTCTATGTATGTATGCATGTATATGTGTATGTATGCATGTGTGAATGAATGTATGTATGCGTTTGTCAGGCGCTTAATTAAAGAATAAATATTATTATATTATTTTATTATTGATACTAACCTGATTTGCGCCTTGGTTTTTACCTTGCATTGTACTCTGGTGCAATTATAGAAGAGACTAATTATTAATAATAACTGATGCGCCAAAATATTGCCATGCAATGCATCGTGTGTTTCTTCCTGTATCATCACATGCTGACTTGATCCATATTTTAACAGGCAAACTTCGTCATTCTAATTATCGTTCTGAGGTGGATGTCTCAGAAAAGAACTCTCCTCGCTAAGAATGCGAAGAAAAGAGACGAGATAAGGTAAACACCGTATAAACTGAGATCTCTGCTACCACTCAGAATAATTTCAAAGTTACGTTATAGGCTACATACTGAAATTCACTAGTTTGCATAAAGTATTCAGTGATCAAAACACATCTATAGAGTATAATAGAAGACGCTTAGGCCTATTGCATAATTGTCGAGAAACTCTGAGGTCGACTCTGGATCGGACTCCGCCCGGTTCTACGTGTACGCCAGTGCTCCCCAGTGGAGGTTGTTCTAGCTTAATCACTGGTTTGTCCGACTCAATTCAATTCAATTTCAATTCAATTTATTGATCCCATCATTTTACATAATAACGACATAACAGTCAAGTACCAAGTGTGTCATGATAGATGGTTCATAATAATAATATGCAGTCAAAAGAAAATTTGAACCGTTATTCATCAAACAAGAGCAAGTCGTGGCATATAATGTTAGTAATGTAATCAGGGAGCAACAGGCTCGCCAAAGGGACAAGTCCCGCTGAGAGACTCTTCTTAACTCAACCTGACTCCTCCACCCGATTTGATTTGCGATTTTACTTGAAGCGATTATTGATTGATACTTTATGCATTAATATGATAATGACGTTATATGGAAGATAATAAGTTAGATTACTTTACTTAGGTTAGGCTACCTTTCTAGCTATGTTAAGACCCACGTGTTGAGGGTTTTCTAAAAGTATGCTTTATGAAAGTCCAGATACGTACATACACACAGAGTAGATAGATTAAACCAATGATGATAAATCCGAGGATTATTTGCTTACATGTATTCAAACGATTGTACTCTAATATCGTATAAGACAGTGTATGTATGTATGTATGTATGTATGTATGTATGTATGTATGTATGTATGTATGTATGTATGTATGTATGTATGTATGTATGTATGTATGTATGTATGTATGTATGTATGTATGTATGTATGTATGTATGTATGCATGCATGCATGCATGCATGCATGCATGTATGTATGTATGTATGTATGTATGTATGTATGTATGTATGTATGTATGAACACTTGTTATAGCGCCCCTTCAAGATTTCTACTCAGAGGCGCTCCCGACTAACAGCGCGGACACTGAGTCAGAGTTTCACGCCGAAGCGCATGAGCAATTGCGAGTGAAGGACTTGCCCAGGGTCCCTACGCGGCGGTTTGAGGTGGATTCGAACCCGCAACCCTCCGATATTCGACTTCGGTGAGGCTGGCAATTTTTCGCGAGCTGTCTGCGTAATAAAAATATGCTACTTTACATTCAATAGGCCTAAGCCCTAATAGATCATGAAAATTAAAGAGCTTATAGACCTACTTCAGATGACCGTTGTAGTCTGAATGCATGTATCTGGTGTTCAAAATAATCTCAATTATGTCCTCTTCGTGCGTGTATTGTTGAAGAGCGACGCTTTGAAATCTGTCGGTGACTTGTCCGGTGCTTGGCCTTGGTTGGCTCTTTGGGTTCCTAACCCTTGCCTTCGATTACGTTATCTTCCAATATCTGTTTGTCGTTGCCAACTCGCTACAGGTAAGAGCGCTTTCATCGTAGCTTTTCTTTAAAACAGACTCGATACGTTATATGAAAACGCATGAGTAATTAATATAACATCAGCAAGTTTCAGGCAGACTTAAAAGGCTCTAGTAGGCCTAGTGTCGGCCCTACAGGCTACAGGAGGGCAAGCAAGATGATTTATGCCTCAAATAAATTCGAGCAGAGCAAAACTTCTGGTAGCCTTGTGGTTGGGCAACGATAAGGACACAGGATTTTCTACCAGGGCATTTGCCATAATCGTAATCGTAAACTCCAAACTTCTAGAATCTGTAGAGCACCACTTGAAAGCCAAGCGCAGGGCGCTAGCTTATTCGCCCGGCGTGTGTTATATTTCAGAGGAAAAAAACGTCCTTTCTTGGACTTATATTCTTTATCCTCTGCGTTCTCCTATGTTTCCCTTGACTTTCGTCCGGACCCAAACGCAAAATACGGAAATTCGGCATCCACAAAGATTTTGTATTAGCAGCCTTAGTATTGATTGATGACTTGAGCAGTGTACTAATGGGCTATAGAAGTTTTCACATTAATTTTTTTACATATATATGATCATAGATATGATTTGGATTGTTCTATTTATCTGCTTTTCGGAGTCCCTGTGAAGCCTGTGCACGTAGGCCTACGTTGCTTAGGGTCTCGTGCAGTGTTTTGGTTGCTGTTAATCTCTAACAGAAACCGCATTACAGAGATATCCCTACTTTATGATTTGTAAGGGTTTGAAGTAGATCTAACACTGCAAAATGACAACCAAGCAGAGTTCATCATCGAGATAAGTTTTGTAATTTTCGAGGAGTGCTTCTTTATGCTGACTCCAGGTAAAACTGTTTTTACAGGGACTGCTCATCTTGATCTTCCACGCACTTTTCCATAACAAGGTAAGTGAGCTCACATTCTTGGCTGTTGGCATTTATTTGGGTTTGAATTTTATAGACAAGGAACTTAGAGCACAAGAAGTATAAAGATACATTTAATATGTTTAACTGGTGTGCTCTGCGACAAAAAGGTAGGCCTAATGCCTATCCGGTCGTTGCAATTTCTTCCATCTATACCAAAGAATCTCCTTGTAAATCAAATGCTATGCAGTGTGGTCCAGAGATTATTAACATTATGGAAACCCTTAACTCTGGGAATTTTTTGGTTGGACGCTGCGTGGGTGCAGGGGCCCGTCAGTTGAGACTTTTCAACTTCCATGAACTTTGCTGTTTACTGGTGTCCATGTACGTAATCGTTCCTTCTTACTCTTTTCGGGTAGGATATTTGTTGCACGGTATAGTCGAACGATTAAAGGGCTGATATTTACAGTCTTCACCTAATCAAATATTAAATTAGGTGGATCATTTCAATTTCACTTCGACTGCCAGTGTTCTATCGACAGACACACAGTTTGGTAACCTTACCAAACTGTGTGTCTGAAGCAAACAAATCGTTTGAGATGGTCGTTGCTTGCTCATTCAAAATTGAAGTATCTAGCATTCTAGAAGATATCCCTACACAGCATGCCTATATGCATTGAACTGAGGCAAACAAATCGTTTGAGATGGTCGTTGCTTGCTCATTCAAAATTGAAGTAGGCCTATCTAGCATTCTAGCAGATATATCCCTAAACAGCTTGCCTAAATGCATTGTGCATACTTAGATTATGTAGCACCCGTTCATATACAAGCGTAAATGTGAAAGTTTTTTTAAAAAAGAAAATGAATTAGAAGATTTCGTCCTTGTTTTCAAACTACATTTGCCGCTGTCGCAAGCAAAACCTGAGTGCTTCCACCCAGATGACTTCGGCAAGGAAAGCAGACAAAAAGGGCTTCGCCCCAAGAGCTGAAATGGAAAGACAGGGCAATTTCCACAGCACTGGAACACAACTGACGAGCTTCGAAGACTCTGACACCTTGGTGTCATTGCACTAAGGGAACAAGGAGACATCCTACAAGGTCTGCATCACGGTGGGCGTGACGATGACGGAAGAGAAGCCTGAGAAAACTAACTTGTATTCGGACATTTTTTATGTAACACTTCGGAGACTATGCTTTGGTTTCAATTAATCAAGAGGACATCTAAGTCTAACATTGTAATGTATTTCTCATGATACTTTTACAGTTTCGATATCTAGCAATTATAGATGGACATCATATATTATAATAATCTTCGTTTAATTTCAAACTGACACAACGCAGGATGATTAGAAATCAGTATGAACGGATGATCACAAGACACAAGTTATTACAGGAGTCGAATTTAACTGTATATGACAGCCATGCAAGACGCCCATCACGTCCTACATCTCATTTTTACGAACGCACCATCTCGCGAATGATAGGCTGAGTGGACCTTTTTGGGAGGGTACGGGAAGCCATCTCGCCACTTACTGCTCTTCACGCCAGTGATGTTGCCATTACACTATGGATCCCCTCGAGTAAGAATCTTTAGATTCGTATACCACTCAGATAGAACGCCTGGCCATAATTTTCTGTCGTAGTAATATAAACCTTGGGATTCTTTTATGTCCTAATATTAAGCCGACGTGACGCGTATAAGCGTAAAGATTTATAGACTGCCAGAAATACAATTGGAATTATTCATCCTCGTATTTAGCAGAGAGTCCCTAAATTTGGCAGTATAGCTCTTTTGCATTAAGGTTTACCATCAATATATTTAATCAACTCTACAAGCCTGGAAAACCCCATGCAACTGAGCATATGAGAACGGACATAATAGCCTACAAACCAGACGTCGCAATGGTAGTGTAGACCTTGCTAAAAGAGAAACACTCTGACTCTTCCATGGCAGAGGCAGGCTATGGCCACTTCCATCTGGATCGGCTGAACCGGAGGGGTTGGTATTAGGGTAATTTTGAACAGGTAGGTCTGCCTAGTATGCCAATAGACAAATTTTTATGTTCTTACTGTTGTTATATTTTTGGTATATAGTATTGGCTTACACAATACACACTAGTAACACAATGTATTAGACATTTTTTCTTGTATTTTCACAGAATGTACAAACTTCATGAAGTGATGGCCATGCTGGAGGATGATCCAGATTCTGTGCCAGCTGCTGGAGTAGACATTGTTATACAGCCACCCGATAACGCATGTGCAGAAGTAACTGTTGAGGATTCAGGAGATGAGGAGACGGTAACCATAAACAACCTGCCTCCAAGTCAGTTGCGTGCCAATGCTGAGACGCAACGTCCACCAGATGACGACAGCAGTACTGACAGCGATGATGATGCGCGTCACCTAGCTGCATCCAGTCTTCCTCCAGCAAAGAAGAAGATGAAGGTCTATACATGGAGAAAAGGTGATTTAGCGCTTTCTCCGATTACATCAAGGACTTGGAACCCTAAAGATGTCATTGAACTTAGGGAATCACCAGTTGACCTCTTTCTCACCTTCTTTGATGCTGAGGTCTTCGGCATGATCGTGACTCAAAGCAACAACTATGCAGCTCGCAAGAACAAGAATCTCGACATGACTGTTGAAGAGCTGAAATGCTTCATTGGAATTCTCCTTCTCAGTGGCTATGTTGAAGTACCTAGGCGCCGTATGTACTGGCAGCAGTCCGAAGACACGCACAACTCGTTGGTCGCTGCTGCGATGACTAGGAATCGCTTCGACGAAATTATGTCATGCCTTCACCTTACTGATAATGACCGTCTGGATAAGGCCGACAAGTTCGCCAAGGTGCGTCCGTTGTTTGATGAACTGAACAAGGCGTTCCTAGCAAATGGCCCACATGAAGAAAATCACAGTGTCGATGAAGCAATGGTGCCTTACTTTGGGCGGCATGGCTGCAAGCAGTTTATCAGAGGTAAACCGATTCGGTATGGATTCAAGTTATGGGTTGGTGCAACGCGACTCGGTTATGTCAACTGGATGGAGCCATATCAAGGGGCTGGTTCAAGGATTGATCCAAAGTACAAAGATTTGGGTCTTGGAGCAGGCGTCATACTTCAATATGCTGACGTGATCTCTTCCATTAGCGATGATCCATACCATATCTTCTTCGACAATTTCTTCACATCGATACCATTGCTGGCAGAACTTTCACAACGCAAGCTGAAGGCAACAGGAACGATTCGGGAAAACAGAACTTCAAAGTGTCCTCTTCAGGACACAAAAGCTATGAAGAAGACTGAACGTGGCTCATACGACTTTCGACTAGCGAAAGATGAGAACATTGTTGTTTGCAAATGGAATGACAACAGCGTTGTGTCCATTGCCTCGAATGCATTATCTGTACGACCGACTCACAATGTTACCATATACTCACAGAAGAAGAAAAAGAATATCAGCGTCACACAACCTCACCTTGTCCGCGTCTACAACGAAAACATGGGAGCGTCGACCGCTGTGACCAAAATATCAGCCTGTACCGTATTTCAGTAAGAGGAAAGAAGTGGTACTTCCCTCTGATATGTCACTGTATCGATTTGGCTGAGCAAAATGCCTGGCAACTCCACAAAGCTCGCAAAGGATCACTGGATCATCTCCAGTTCCGCCGTCGCGTAGTAACCGCTCTACTGGAGACCAATGCCAAATCATCAAAGGGTGCAGGTAGACCGTCACAGACTGAACATGTCGACTCCAGATATGATCGATTAGACCATCTCGTGGAGCCGCAGGAGAAACAAACAAGATGTCGACACTGTCATCAAAAGTGCACCACTCGGTGCAGCAAGTGCAACATTGGTTTGCACGTGAAGTGTTTCATTGACTATCATAAGAAATAAACCAAGTCTAGATTAATTCTAGGCAGAAGTCAAAATAGTCCTAATAATGTCATTTTATCATTTGTGAGGAAAATAGATCTACATTATTGCTGTAAACAAAAACCTATGATCATATTCATATTTGGAAACTGCATGTGTTGTGTGTTCCCAGCGTCCTACATGTAGGACGGCTGATTTCTAAGTAACCACGTACAGCAATCATGAAAATACATTTCCCCCTCTATTTTGTATTTATTTCTATCAGATTATTCACAGTAATGCCTAAAACTATGAAAAAAAGGCCCGTGGGAACATCTGGGTTAACGGACCCCCTAAAAAATTATGTCAACAATCGCAGAACCACCTACAAAAAAAGAAACACAATGGCTCAATACATTTGGAATCATTTTTTTTTATTTTTTTGCACTTAAAAATGCAATCTGGAATTTCAAAATATATGAGCTTAATTTATTACCAGCTTTTTTAGTAGTATTAAACATTAAGCACTTTATACATTTGTTGGCATTAGCCTACTTAATGTTTTCGGCACCATTTTGAAGGGTCTGAGTTGTTTTGTAAGACAGTAGCCTGCTTACAAGAGAGTAGGCCTAATAGTAATGATAATGTAGTAATGAATAAGAATATATAGTAAATACGGCCCCTGTGCTACGACGCCGCAGGCAATGCCAGCCATTTATACGTCAATGTCAATCATTTATACGCTTTCATGTCGTTATATATATAGGCCTATGTTACCCCGCCTGTAACTTGTGATTGGGTGAACGGCAACCCAGTAAGTCCGATGCATGAGACAGGCCTACGTGAAAGATAGTTTCATATACGCAGTAGGAAGAAGGAAATTTAGTTAGTTCGCAAGTCGCAGTTCTCGAGTGAAGGCTGATTTGGAACTCAGGAAGCAAGCAGAGGCGTCGGAACGGGCAAGGAATCGAACCTGAAGCCACAGAGACGATTTCAACCCCAGACGTGATGGAAGGATGTCCTCAACCGTGCCTTGAGTGTTTATAAACTAGAGTTAGGCCCCGCTAATAGACCCAGGAGGAAACGATTAGAATCGGACGATGAAACCCCAGCCCGAAATCACAGACGACGAATGATGCACGCGCTAACGACGAAGGAAACGTCCTCGTGAAAGCTTGTGTTGGTTGCGTCTAGCGAAGGGAAGGCAACTATTGGAAAAACAGGTCTGTGACATACCTTAGAGATTTGCCCCTTTTAGTCTGTAACTCCTACAGATACAGAATTAGGTGCCCCGTCCCTGTATGCCCCATTTGAATAAGACTAGTAGGCCTAACATTTCTGTACTTGTCAAAGGTTCATGTGGATGTATGCGCGTGTGAAAGGATTGCATGATTGTGTTTAACATACTATTAGTTAGATTGTGCTTTTGTTTAGCTTGACAATAAATACTCAGAAAATGTCTGAAAGTCATTTAGATTTAGGATTAGCTGTAGGCCTAGAGGGAGAGCCTAGAGCTAGATCAAGTGTTTCCCCTACCGATATGACTACCATCCTTGAATCAGTAATGTCTAAGCTATCATACATAGCTTCAACTCAGGCATCTTTGGCTTCTACACAGACTTCAATGGCTATCCACCAGGCATCTTTGGCTTCAGCCCAAGCGTCCTTAATGAATGCACAAGATAGTCTGGCCACTTACCAGATTAACATGCCACCAATCCGATTTGTCACATAGCCAGCAAGCGTTAAGTCACTTAAGTGAACGAATATTAGACATAGAAGATGTAGTAATCGAGAGAAATAGAGTGGATACGATCACCCCGAACCCAGATCTCTTTCACCAGGGAGAGGTTGTGAATCAAACGATCACTGGCCTGCCACTTAAACACCTTTCATCAAGACCATATAATACAAGTCCCGTCAGCCGAGTCGAACCATCTAGGTTCGAATCACAGGAAGAAGACTTCCGACAGGAAGCCAGTACCTCTTACTTTGTGCCCCGTAGAAGTAACCGAATTAGAGAACGTCGGCTTACACAGCATGGATTTGAACCCGAGAACATATCATCATGTAGGGATCCACCTTTCGCACCTAGCATCTCATTCCCACCCTCTATGGTAGTGCGTGGAGGGAGGTGTCCCAAACTCTGTTAAATGTACAGGCTTCAGATAAGGTCCGAAAGAACCACAGTTTCATTGGGAAAAAATTGTTGACGTCAAATTGTACCGAACCCCCTCCCCCTTGTCAACAACTGTCAAACTTTTCCAAACCCCTCCCCTATTTTGTTGACATAATTAATGGACGACCCCTTGTGAGATGGCACGAGTCATTGTAGGCTATATTATTGTCGTATTAATGCAGTCGTGTAAGTCGTGGTTAACTGCATAGGCTATACATGTAGGCCTACGCATTCTTAACGCTTTAAAGGTAGGGGAGACTGGGGCAAGATAGGCACCTTTTTAGAAAACCTGTTATATTTCCGAAAATATATAACATAATGCCACAATTTTTCATAGGCATGTAGGCAACTCATAAGGCTAACAGAAAAACCTTTAAAATTGACTCTATATGGTAACATATTTTGCAAAACGTGCAAAACACAACCAGATAATTTTGACACTCTTGCCCCAACACTTAGGGCAAGAGTGGCATATCCTGGGGCAAGTTTGACATGGAAGCATGACCAATGGTAGCTAGGCTATCTTAACTATTTATTTGACAGTTAACAACAGTAACGAAAAGTCAATTAAAGCTGTCAGTCGTATTTATGATCTAAGTAAGAAAAAATTGTGGTTAACGACAGTTATCACATTTAAATTGCTTGTCGCCGGGCTCAATAGGGGCGCAGCTTTCATGGCACCAGTACTTGCATGCTAAGCATTGAATAAAAGTTTCTTCGGGTGGGTCGCTGTAAAGCTCTCTGCAATAAATACAACAGAAATTGGTGACACTTTCCGCTCTGTATTTCTTAATAGTACGGTACTCTTCTGTTGCTGGTTCTGCTTCTGTTTCTTCTGCTGCTGGCCCTGCTTCTCTTTTTTCTGCTGGTGGTTCTGCTTCTGTTTCTACTGCATCTGTTTCTGCTTCTGTTTTTGCTGCTGCTGCTGATTCTGTTTCTTCTGCTTCTGGCTCCTCTGCTTCTGGTTCTTATCATTCTCTTGCAGATTAAGTTTCTTCATGAGCGTCCTCTTAACATATTGCTTCTTATCCTCTAGCATTATTTTGTAAGGCGTACTCGTTAGCACGAACAAGCTTTCCCCTTTGCGTTTGCGCCCTGCTTCGCGTTCTGTGTGCGGATGTGCGGATAAGTACTGATGTCCAGCACTGACACATTGGCTATTGGGCATGGTGCTTTTGTCGTATTTGTGCAGCTCAGCATCGATACCGGACTTGTATCGAAGTACGGCTGGTTCGTTTCATCATCATCGATAGGCTCTGCAATGAAGCTATAGGCCTACAATTATTTATTTTTAGTTTAAATATAGGTGTATCTAGTAATTAGCATTGTTAAATAGCAGAAAAATTGGAAGCAATGTGGCAAAGTATAAGTTACATTAGTTCATTGTATAATAAATATTAATTAATTAATTATTTATGTATCTCAGAGATCAGGGAATTACTTATAGATAGACCTGCAGGGAAGTGCAGCTAAATGTGCGACTTCTGCAACCATACGTTGGCTGATTTGGCTCATCTTCAAGTTTGTTGGAATTTTCAGATGAGCAGGTGAGTTCTACGTCGATTAGCGGAGTTCTGGAATACTGACAGGCTCGGACGAGCAGGCAAGTTCCATATCGATTGCGGGCTGGTTTAGCTAACGTGTATCGGCCTGTTGTGACTGGATGTCCAACAGAAAGTCTGTTGGTGATTTTCGCAGATTTCGGTTATGCCATGATGGAGCACGTGGTAATGCTGGTCTAAGATGCACGGAGGTTGGCGGTCGATAACCTGGATACTTCTTGCTGCGACGCGAGTTGGTATTAGCCTTTGCTTTCGGCTATGATATCCCATCAGTATTTCAGCATTTGCAAACCTCAGGTTGAATTCTGCGTTTATGGCTTTGGCCCAATCCAAATGTTGTTTCGGTCACATTTGAAGTTCTGGCTTGAAGAGTAGCCTTTGATGTACTTAGCTTGTTTAGACAAGTTTTATTTGTGGTAGTGAATGTGGTTGACACATGTATGTAGCTTGTTAGAGCTTCTGGATGTGGCATTGTGGTATCTCGTGATGCGGAGGCTTCTGCACGTAAGCTATACTGTTACTGCTTTCCTGGACTGAATAAAGTTCTGGCTTGAAGAGTAGCCTTTGATGTACTTAGCTTGTTTAGACAAGTACACAGTTAGTCACAGTTGTGTACACAAGTTTCAGATATTCTTAATTGTTAAAGTTAATTTAAGGAGCAACTATAAATAATGTAGGAAAAATATAATGGCAAATGTCAAAAGTGCCACTCTTGCCCCATGTTCAGGGGCAAAAGTGACATGTCGTGGGGCAAAAACGGCAGATGGTGTGCCTCTTTTGCCCCATAGCTATGCCTCGCCTTAGCGATTCTTTTCGTTATGAAAGGATTAAGATGTGACGTACGATAATGTTCAATTTTAAAGAAGCATATTAGATCTTATAAATAACACAATACAAACAGTGCCTTACCTTCTATTAAAAAAGTAGGGGCTGATCAAAGATCGCCTTTAAAAAACTCAAATTAGACGAAAATCTTAAAAATTGAAACAAAAATAATTGTGACAGCTCTTCTGCAGAATATAGTTTTCCATTGTGTATCGCATCAAACCGGCTTATTAAAACGCAAGGTAAAGATTCTACAATGGTGGCCGTTTTCTGGCTAGTATGGGGTGCCACTCTTACCCACCATGTCACTCCTGCCCCGGTCTCCCCTACATTCTGTTACAGGTAGTGTTGTTTTAGTTTTGCCTTGAGTTTTAGTTTTAGTTATTATTAGTTTTACATGCTAGGTGTTTTAGTTATTATTAGTTTTAGTTATTTCGCCAAGTTTTAGTTTTAGTTATTATTAGTTTCACATACTAAGGGTTTTAGTTATTATTAGTTTTAATTATTTCACCGAGTCTGGCAATATTTTTACTGCATTCTGCTTTCGCACCAAAAAGGATTCACTCGCTACAATCTGTTTCTAATCGATAGGCCTACTTAAAACAGCCCCATACTCCACTAATATTAGGTCTACCACCTAAATTTAGTTCGGACATCTTATAAAATCCCAAAGATCGGAAGATTACCGAACGAAGTGCTGATTATAAAACGAGTATATGACTGTATATCCATAAACGCTGAATATCCTAAGACGTTAGGTTTTCGTTATGTGTTTTCGTTTTGGTTTTCGTTATGTGTTTTCGTTATTATTAGTTTCGACTGGTTTAGTTTTAGTTTTAATTTCGTTATAGTTTTTCGTCTAGTTTTCGTTTTAGTTTTAGTTATAGTTAACTAAAACCTTTTGTTTTCGTTAACGAAGGTTTTCGTTTTAGGTATCGTTAACGAAAACAACACTAGTTACAGGAAGTTAGATTTTATGAAGTTGTGAGCAAACGTGAGCGATTGGTTGTAGCCTAAATTCGGGTGGCTAAATTTTTGTTTTTGAAACAACGTGTGTGTGTGTGTGTGTGTGTGTTTGTGTGTGTGTGTGTGTGTGTGTGTGTGTGATTGTTCTGGGTGTTGTTGTCAGTCTACATTATTGAGAAATCGATGATTATTTATTTAAAAACAAAAACAGAAATTAAACTTATGTATTTTTTCATTCTTGCATTCTGTGCACACGTATATCAGTTAGGGCCTCGTCTCTATTATAAGAGCAGACATTGATTGTTGTCCTAACTTGCATGCATGTTAGGTTAAGTTCTTTATCGGATGGGATTGTGACATATGGAAAAGGCTTATTTACTTACTGTTACAGAATTTAGCCTAATTTTGTTTATCACGCAATGCTACTATACCATGCGATTATTTGTAAATTAGTCAGTGACGAATATCATCTTATATTAAAAGCAGGCACAACTAGCGCTTATTAAGTCGTGTAGCTACAAAATTATATAACTATCTTACTGACGTGGAGCAGCGAATCGCAGGGAACCAGACTGTGTCGCTCAAACGGAAGCAGCCATATTGGAAGGATGGGAGGGAAAGTTAGTCCAGACTTTTAGTTCGTTCGAAGAACATGAATTATTTAAGTTTATAGGAATGTTTAAATAAAACTTTTATGGCCTGAACCTCAATGAATTGATTGGGTGATTTCGTTCACAACTGCTGCCCATTTGAATGGGTGCCACGCCTTTCAAGGTCTTCGTGTGCTTGTCCTGGCAGTGGAAGCGCGCGAATCTTAGAAGGTACTTGGCTTCATTATCCTAAGTGTAGTTTGCAAAAGCCCAAAGAAGACCTAAAGTGACATAGACTAATAACATAACGTCATGTACTGATTTATCATTCGACCAGTTACTGAGGGAGACGAGAAAAAGACGCAGATGGAAAAGATTGGGTAAAACTGGGCTTTTTAGCGTCGACATTTTTAGTTTTTTTGGAAGCATGGTCATATCGTCAAATGGTTGACCTATTTTCTTCGTAAATGGAAGTTGGGTTGATGAAAATAATCGTTTTAAGTAAATAGAAGTTGGATTGATAATAGTTAGCATGGACAATTACAATAAAATATAAAATTATTTCCGACTATAAAACCCGCTTTTACCCAAGATTGTGGTGCAGCTAGAGTTGCCAGACGTCTGGCAAGTGGAGGACCTGTCCTTTTTGGCCTCTTGTCCTCTTCCTGGCAGGCAAAGCTAAAAACCTGAGAAATATGTGGCATTTTGTATATTTGTTGTATTTGGGTTAATTGTGTCCTTTTGGCTATTATTTTGTAGCAGTTTTACCTACGTTACATGTGCCTGTTGTCCCATGTTCCCATAAACTCTGGGCAAAAGGGTCTATCAGGCTTGCAGTCAGGGCCGGCCTTAGGCACAGGCAAAGCAGGCAGTTGCCTGGGGCGCCACAATCTAGGGGGTGCCATTTTCACAAGAAAATGTATTTTGACAGTTATATGTTTTTCACTTTTGTAGCCACTTTTCAATTACACTGATTATTTTCATTTGAAATTCAAGACTTTCGATTATGGAACAAATTTAAAATAGTTACTGATTTCATTGCACCTTTTCAAGTAGGCCTAATTCAATTTCAACAGCGCATAAATTTTACATTAACCATTAGGTTAAAGTGAACATCGGCTCGGTCGCCGATATGACCTATGTAAACAATATGGCCGCCCCAGATTCGAAAAAAATAGAGTGCTCTACCTTCCTACAGCAGCTCATGAAATATATGACATAGTAAAACTAGAAACTGGATGAGCGATTAAAATATTTATAGTAGAAGTAGAAGTTGGATGAGGGATGAAAATATGTAGAAGTAGAAGTTGGATGAGCGATGAAAACATATCTAAATAATTGTGTTAAATAATTTTACGACGCTGTACGTATTGCGATTGCGTGGTGCTTCTGCGGCGGAAAATGCCGCCACGCAACCCGCGAAAATTTACTTCTGCGGCGGAATTTGTTTGGACATTTTATCTAAAAACAACTCTAACCCTAACACTGACCCTAACCGACCGTCACAGCGCTTAACCTGACCCTAACCGGCACTCACGAGGCCAAACCTGACCCTAACCGACCCTCACGACGCCAATTTATAGGAAGTAACGCATTTTCAACAGTGCGCATGCGCCGAAGGTTGCGCATGCGCAAAGCGCTTCCGAAAAGAATTGTGTAAATAATTGTGTTAAATAATTTTACGACGCTGTACGTATTGGGATTTGTGTAAATGCAAGCTCGATTGATGAAAATAATTGTTTCCGCAAGTAGAATTTGGCTCTATGAGATGTAATGGACACTCACACGCTTATTTACTTACTTGCTTTCGCGGAAATATTATGCTCTTTGTACTTTGTACGTAGCTTGAGCGCTCTATTCTTTCCGAATCTGGGGCGGCCATATTGTTTATCTTGGTCATATTGGCGACCGAGTCGATGTTCACTTTAACCAACCATTAAAATTCAATTATTTCATGCTTGTCTGTATTCTGTAGTTTGTGTCTGTAATATATTCCTGACCGTACGTAAATCTGATTGCTGACATAGTGACATCTTTCTAATTAAAATGCCAACAATAGAAGAAATAATATAATATCTTTTCTTTAATAAGCGCCTGACAAACGCAGTGCGCTGTACATTTACATGTTAATGCAATTTAAATCTTAACTACTAACAGAACAGACAGCCTGCAATACAACGGCGCTAATAGCAGCCTACAAAGCATATCCGCCCAACGGGGGCTCGAACTCGGTACCTCTCGGTCTCTGTGCCAGATGTTATCCAATGTGCTATCGGTCCCCCCCCAAATGTTGCAGTATATATATTTAATCTATCATGTAGGCCAATTTTTATTTGTTGATTGCCGAGCAGACCTCGCAGTTGCACAAATTAGTTAATTATCTGCAAATATCTGTATACATTTACAATTTAATTACATTTTTCTTACATAATTATATCTAAATCAATTTAAAGTTTTTATAGAAGAAATGTTGCAGTATATATATTTAATCTATCATGTACGCCAATTTTTATTTGTTGATTGCCTAGCAGACCTCGCAGTTGCAAAAATTAGTTAATTATCTGCAAATATCAAATCAGTCAAAATCATTTTTATTGAACCATCATCATGACAAGAAACAAAATACGAATTATAAGGAAAAAAATACGTGTAAGCAGAAAATCATCCAAGTATAATTAGGTTGAAAACAGTTGAGAATGAAGCAACAAATCATTAAGAAGAGAGTCAAAAGAACAGGATAATATGGTCAATAAGGGAGACCTAAAGGGACCTAGGTCCCGCTAAGAAGGTCCCCACTTTCTGTATACATTTACAATTTAATTACATTTTTCTTACATAATTATATCTAAATCAATTTAAAGTTTTTATCTAATAAAATTTTAATTTTAAAAACTATATAAAACCCTATGGAGCGTCACAAGTTATCGGTGATTATAACTGTAAAAAAAAACCAAGAAAGTAGGCCTATCAAAAACAAAAAATGATGGCTTTCCAACTATTTCAACAAACTGAAACTACTTTAGCTGTTAGTGTTAGTACCCAGCCATCAGCTATAGTTCGTTTGCGATATACTAATATTGCAGGTATTTGCTTAATTGCTTTCAGCTTTAATGTGTTTTAATAAATTGAAGCCTGATGGAGAAGCAGAAAAAGATTTCTGATTGCTTCAAAGAAATTGTTTGTAATAAATATTTTTTGTCTTTTTTCGGAAAATAATAATTTTTCGGTAATTCGAAGTGTTTGTGCTTTTTCCCCCAAAAGTTCAAATTATCCAGGGTTGAGTGTACTAATAAAATAGGTTAATAACTCAGTTGAAAGTAATGGCTATAGTTCATCATTGGGTTGGGACGTGGGGTGGACCGTGGAGTGGGGATCAAAGCCTTCAAAGGGCGCCAAATGTATGCATTGCCTGGGGCGCCATTTGGCCTAGGGCCGGCCCTGCTTATTGCAACTCTATTTTTTCCAGATGATTCTAGTCCATGATCTAAGTAGCCTAATGTTACAACGTATCTATGGACTGTCTAGATACTACTATGGTCAAAGTACTAATTTTGTTTCTCTTAGTAGAACACCATTTGTAGTTTGTTTATATTAGTAATTTTTGACATGATTTAATGAAAATGGCTTCTACTAGTACTAAGAGATACAGCAAAGTCTTGGACGCTATGAAAAGTTTCAATACTTTGCTGAAGGATGCATGATATGAAAAATGTTTCTTCAAATCTTGTGAGAAGTTCTATGCTTATGTTAATGGTAACGAGGAGAGTTGATTCCTCAGAAGAATACTGTACATAATTAAGAAGGTATAATTGATTGCTTAAATAAATATGTATGATGAAAAGCTTCAACTGATTTTATATGCAGCTATTCAATGTGACTTTGTTTCTTGGTTACTTAGGAGACGTCTGACTCTGGAGTGAAACATTCAACACATCTCGTCCTTTCCGGCTTGCTGTGTCCTCGTTTGGCCATCCATGTATCTGGCAATCCTTGGTGCAGCCAATCTTCAGATCGCTTCAAGACAAGACTGAGTTTGAAGAACATGGTCAACATTTTACCTCACCTAGACTGAGGTAAGAATTCTTAACTGTTTAAATGAGTAGGCAATCATTTTAGTATGACAAGAGCGATTATAACAGTGAAACGGCTATGCTTATATGGAGTACGGTATCCAAATGTTAGAGCTTTGGAGGCACTCCTGACCCAAGTCAGTGCTGTCACTCACTAATAAGTTAGTCTTCAGGCTGAGGAGCTCAGAACGCAAATCATGCGGAAGATAGTTCCAACTAGAATGTCCGAAATAAGCAAAGCTTCTAGATTGAACAGTTCCACCATGCATGCAGGGGACAGCTGAGCAAAGAGCGGAGCGACCTGGAAGTGTAGAGACCGAGGTGCATAAGGTCTGAAGGTATGAATGAGCTACCCCGAGCAGAGAGTGGCACATAAGTGTTAGGATTTTGAACCGAATGTGCTGAGGAACAGGAAGCCAGTGGTTAGCTTCTCGAATGAAGGCAGATATGTGAGCTTACTTCAGGAGACCACCAATAAGAGTAGGTGGAAGCGTTAAGTATTGAATGAAGCTTGGAAAAGTTTAATGAAGCATAGATGGAGTTGCCAACGTCAACCCTAGTACAAATTAACGCATGGATGTGAGTGTTGGCCGCATGACGAATGGTGCAAATTTGGTGTAGATGATAGAGACATGTTTGAGAGATACAGATAACATGGCCCGAGAATGAGATAACTGGATCCAGTGTAACCCCAAAGTCACGAACTGAGGCAGAGTAGTGGACGTTTGGAAACCTAGCACGGGAGAAATGTCATGTCAATCTTGGCTGGTTGGGCTTGACCACCAAGTTAGATGAATTGGGTTTTATCTTAATTAAGGCGTAGATGGTTAGAAGACATCCAGAAGAGGTCCAGGTTGACTAGAGCATTGGGCACTTGTGTAGTGACTCCTCGGAGGCTCAGTCTTTGAGATTGAATTTCGATCAGATCCCTGGAGTCTAGGACAATTCCCCGGTCAATTCCCCCCGGCGTTTCAATAGGTCAATTCCCCGGACAATTCCCCGGTCAATTCCCCCTACATATATATAATAATTATTATAAAATAATTACATATATTTTATATTATTATATAATTATATTTGTGCATATAAATTATATAATATATAACTAAATTAATATAATTAATTATATTAATATAAATAATATTTATTAATAATATATAATAATATATCATAATTATAATTATTAATATATAATATTATAATTAATATAATTATAATTGTTAATTATAATTATTAATTATAACTATAATATAATTAATTATAACTATAATAATTATAATTATTAATATATAATATTATAATTAATATAATTATAATTGTTAATTATAATTATTAATTATAACTATATATAATTAATTATAACTATCATAATTATTATAATTAATATAATTATAATTGTTAATTATAATTATTAATTATAACTATAATATAATTAATTATAACTATAATATAATTAATTATAATAATATTTATCAATTAATATAGTAATATAATTATTAAAATAATATATAATATGTAATAATAATTAATATTATATAATATGTGACCCATCAGAGTGAAACACACACTATGTCGGCAGCCTTCAAACAGAGAAAACCGCGGAAAACCAATAATAACTTGTATTTTTCCAATTTTCGCTTTATGACTAAAATGGTTATAAAAATGTCTTTTAAATGTGTACAAATAAAATACTTTATAAAATTTGAAGTTTAAAATGTGTTTTAATGATGATTTAGTTGAAGCTACGGTTTAAAATTACTTGGATTGTCATCGAATTTGTTCGATTTCGGTTACACATAATCTTGTTCAACTTACGCGTTAGCCTAACATGTTTGGTATCAAAAGAAAGCCCAATATCTCGTCTACCCTGCTATCCAGGTCGTAAACTATGTCAATTTCAAATTTTAACCAATCAGAGCTCCGGAGAACATCAACAACTGCGATTATTGGTTGCTATCACATGACACGATTTTAAATAGACGAGATGCTATTGGCTTATAAGTAGGTTTTCGGTCAGCGCGCATGGGCAGCTCGATGTGTTTACTAAGAACAGCACACATTGCCGCTAGCAAGCCCGATTAACAAAATTATTGATCGCTGCGCTTTAGGGATTTTGCAAATTATTGTGACGAGAGACATTACGTTTACAAAATATTAAAATGGCAGGCGACATTGCCAGACTTTTGAATTCTTCCAAATCCGATACAGACAAATTAAATACTCTTCTGGAAGAATATCTGTTCACTAACGAAGATGACGATGATCTGTCAAGCTCTGATGGTGACGGAAACTCAATCGAGTGTGAATCGGACTCTGATTCCGAGCAAGATATGCGAAAGAGCGACTACGATCATGTATTGGAGCATGCCAAGGAGGCACCTGAGATTGTCCTGGACAATGATGGCGAACTGGAAAAATGCCGGGAATTCAGGTAAATAATTGACTCTTTTATTATTCAATGCACTTTGGTTTCCTAATTGCCTGGGTCAGGCCTCCCTGCGATCGTCTGCTCGTGGACTCCTGGTAGTCCCTCGGATGAACACTGCTATAGCCCGGTCTGGTAGCTTTCTGTAGTGTCCAGCTGGAACGGTCTACCAGAAAGATCCCAGGATGGATCTTCTCGCCTTTCTTCCAGCCCTGTTCCTTAAGACCTTTTGAGAGCGGGTTGGGAGCGCCTCTGATTTTTGAGTGGCGCTATGTAAATTCGTGATTACAATAATTATTACACAAAGCTAAAATTATAAGGATTGTAGCGCATACGATGGATGAGTCTGTCATGACTGTGTGGCTAAAAGGTGCATCATCAGACATTGTGATATCTCTTCACAGATAACACGCTCATCCGAATGCCTGACTGTGTTATGGTTAGGTAAATAGGCATAATTATTATGATCATAGGCAGTCTGATGACGGGTCTCGTAGAGTGGATTCGAAACCGCAGGAGACCGAATATATCTTGGATCGACAATATCATGGGGTGGACTGGGCTGTCAGGTTGGAGCCAGTCACCGTTAATATAATTCACATACATTTAATGTAATACGCTTATTGTTTTATTTAAAGGATTACTAATTTTATTTCATGTAAGGTCTAAAGCAAAATAATTATGATAATAATAATAATAATAATAATAACAACGTGATTTGCAAGTCTTGCACAGATTTACTAGATTATTTAATTCTATGTACTCAATGAATTTTTTGTGTTATTACAGATGTGATTGCCAACATAATAATGGTAATCCATGCCATGAACTGTTTTCAACGGAGGACAAGGTTAAGCGAAGGATGGACATGAATGCCCTAACTCCGAGAGATCAAATGCTTGTCCTGCTGGGCAAGATTTCGTGCACAATCAACCTCTCGTCGCTGACTTGTAGTACGAAGAAGGCGGCCGGATCTCATAAAGAAAGAAATCGATCGCGAACAGCTTACATGATAGAAGGTCATTTGGTTTGCCGAAACACCTTTACTTTCCTTCACGCAATTGGCCGTGACCGCCTCACTTCAATCTCAAAATGGTACAAGGAAAATGGTTTGATGGCCAAAGAGAAAAGGTTAGGCAGACGCACTCAGAAAACTGCTTATAGCTTCGAAGACATTCAGCGAACGGTAGCCTTCGTGACAAACTATGCTGCGGACCATGCTTTGGTGTTACCCGGAAGAGTTCCTGGTTTTAAAAGGGAGGATGTAAAGTTATTGCCATCAGCAGAGACGAAGATGAAAGTTTTTAAAACTTACTGTGCAGCAATGGCACAGGCCAATCATCGTGTGATGAGTGAAACAATGTTTCGCGACATCTGGATCAAACTTTTGCCTTTCATCGTTACAGCCCGCCCAATGACAGATCTATGTTGGACTTGCCAACGCAACAACATTTTCATCTATCGGAGTGCGAACACCTCTGAGGAAGATAAGCACGAACGGTTGCTGCGACAAGAAAAACACCTCACCATTGTTCATCAGGAGAGGTCCTTGTACAACACCATGGTAGCCGAAGCTCGGCAGACCTGTGGAGCTAATCAGCTAGTCCAGTTTCAGCAAAGTTATCCATGCAGCCGCCTAATCTCAATGCACTACAGTTTCGACTTCGCGCAGCAGGTTCACTTGCCAAGTGATCCCCTCCAGCCTGGACCACTGTACTTTCTTGTTCCAAGGAAGGTTGGTTTGTTTGGTGTGTGCTGTGAGGGAATTCCAAAGCAAGTTAACTACATCATTGACGAAGCCCATCTCATCTCTAAGGGGTCGAATGCAGTGATCTCATACCTTCATCATTTTTTTGAAAGTTTTGGCCTGGGAGAGACTGATGCACAACTTCATTGCGACAACTGCTCAGGACAAAACAAGAATCGTTTTGTCCTGTGGTATTGCGCATGGAGGGTGTGCATCGGTCTTCACCAATCCATATCTCTCAATTTTATGATTACGGGTCACACTAAATTTGCCCCTGACGGATGTTTTGGGCTTCTCAAGCGGGCATTCAAACGCCATGCTGTGTCGTCACTGGAGGAATTTGAGACGGTGGTTAACGAAAGTGCTTGTGTGAACCAGGCTCAGCTGATTGGCAAGGAAGATGGCCGATCCTTTGTAGCTGTTGGGGAATGGCAGCAACATCTATCCCCATACTTCAAACCATTTCCTGGCATAAAACAGTACCAGCATTTTCGTTTTGATGCAAGTTTTCCTGGCTTCGTGTTTGCCAAAATTACCACAGAGAGTGAAGAAATCAAATTCAATCTAATGAAAGGCGGTGAATCCCATCTTCCAAAACAGGGTCCGCAGCAAATTATTCCACCAGGACTTCCACTTCAACGTCAGTGGTATCTGTATAACCAGATTCGAGAATACGTCAAAGATGGTTTGCAGGACGTTGTATGCCCCAGACCGTTAGAATGAGGGACTTTCGGGTAAATGTTAACAAATAGGTGGCAGCAGCAGCAAGTGCACCTTAGTATATATTATCGCTCATTGCGTTCAGTGTGTGGTCAGAGCGATCTGTACGAAGCGTTATGTTTGTTTTGTATTTGTCTCGAAATGCCTTGCTGTTGTGTACCTCACTGCAGCAGTAATCGTGATGGACATAGATTCCCTAGTGATGATGCACTGAAAAGGCAATGGATTGTTGCAGTTAAACGTCAATCCTGGACCCCTACAAAGGCCAGCGTCGTGTGTAAGAACCACTTCACAGCGGACGACTACATAACAGCAACATACTACGGTTTGGACACTAAAGTGCATTATTACCCAAGTAACCCATGGAATATATTTCGCCCTCCACTCATTTTCTTTCCTCTTGTTCATGACTGTAATATGTGTAACTGTTTTGTAAGACGTAGGGCACTCTATTAGTTCCGGGGTCCCAAATATACACACTGGGCGCAGCTTGTACTACGTGCGCTGCCTGCTTTGGCGTCAAATTTTCAGCCTCAAATTGCCGGCCAAATTACAAACGACAATAAACCCTAACCGACCCTCACAACGCCACTTTCTGACCAGCTGCTGCCGATGGCCCGAGGCTTCTATGGCTGTGTGTATATTTGGGACCCCGGAACTAATAGAGTGCCAGACTTAGTAGCAATATAACATGACTGGTATTTGATGCAAATTAGACCACATTTTGCAGCAATTGTCATACACAAGAAATTTTAAATGCAAAAAAGATTCGTGGTGAACAATCTTACTTTACATCAGAATCTCAATCTAGTTATTAAAAATTTTAAACAGATTCAATTGGAAGTTTGCAATAGCGCACGTGTAATTATTCCATGATAGTCTTAATCTACTCTTAAATTTTCAAGAATTTGCCAATCAGTATAATAAAACAATATTATAGAAATATATACAAACGATGAAAACGACAGTTCTTTATCATAATTATAAACAGTTTAATAAATGACTAATTTGCACGTAAGTAGGCCCTAAATCTATTTACATAAGGTTTTTATGTACAACCGTTTTTCTCCAATTTTTTTCCGTTACAAATAAGATTGACAAGTCTATAGACTTCGCTCTGTAAGTAGTCTGTATTCAACCAGATTGCTATGCAAAATCCCAAGATCCAATGTCGACCTCCAGAATCCCATGATCTTGGGAAAATCCCCAAGGTGTCGTAGCACTGACAGCAACCAAAGCACCAACGACCTCTTATATGTGGCATAACCACAGCATGAACTCAACCATTACATTCTATGACTCAACCAACTTAGCCTGGATGCCCAGAAAAATAATATAAGGCGGCTAAATATCTTATTAAAAGGTTTCCAGGAGTACATACTCTTAGAAACTCGACAGAAACTAATCGTTAAAAAGAAAATTAAATAAACCAGAAAATATCCAGTAAACAGATAAAAGAGAGCGTGATACCAAAATGGAAATTAAATGGAATAGAATGAATTAGAATGGAAAAGAATTAAATATGTACTAATAATATTTAATGTCATCAATTCGAATAAATTCAATGCAGTAAAACACAAAATAACAGACTACAACTAATGTAGCAGACACATTGGAATTCCATGCCTTACCATACGTAACACTAGGCTTGTAGGACAGGCCATTTACAATTTATCACTTTACATTGACTTATAGCGTTCTACATCACACTGCATTACATCACATTTCATCCCATCCCATGAGATCATATAACATTGCATTACATCAGTTCAGATCACATTTAATTAAATATCACATTAAAATTAAATTGCATCACATTATATCACGCCACATTGCATCAAATTACATTACACCACATCACATTACATTTCACCACGTTACATCACATTATAATATATTACAACGCATCACATTAAATCACATTACATCAAATCACATTACATCACACTACATTACATTGCAGTGTTCGTTCTGATTGTAGACAAGAGAACGGACAAATCAGCTGTTTCCGGTTCGATCCGTCTGCACATCAGCGTCGAGGTCAAAGGTGAAGAGAAGGTCGCTCCATTCCACGTTCAGTACACCTGTCTCCACGAAAACATGTTCCACAACCTCTACCAACAGTCGCTCGTACCTATCAAGATACCCAAAGCAACCGGGGTACGTGCTCGGTCTACCTACCTCGTGTTACCTGTTCGTACCTGTTGTAATTGTGATCGTTAATTAGCGTGGATCCTCATTAACAGAGACTTATTTTGGGTCGGGAAAATATTTAAAATCAGTCCGTATTCCCCAGACTTATAAGGCATTGTGAATTTGTGAATTGTGAATAGGCCCTATTTTGTTTTAATTTTTGGTATCACGTTTTCCTTTTATTGTTACCCTATTGAATGTTACCTGATTTATTAAATTTCCTTTAAATATTTTAACAATTGGGTTCCATCGTTTAAGAGATAGTTCCCGGCCAGTTTATTAAGTTAGTCTAGCAATAGTTTTCCTATACACCTTTTAATAAGATATTTAACTGCCTTATATTTCTTTGGACATCCAGGTAATTTGCTCATATCATGGTAACTTGGTAAGTAAAAAGGTTAGGGAAGTACAGCCTGCTTGGCATTCAGGTACTGATGACTCGAGTGATGAGCATATAATTATAGGCAACCAATCGCGTGGTATCGTCGGATACACTCTTAAATATTCATAAACCGCGACAATGAATATTTATATTGCGTCTATAAAACAGAGCGTCGCGTGCGGGCTAGGCCGCTAGACCGGTCAAGGAGAGAAGCTGCGTATCAGCAGCACACGACTATTCGAAGCACACAGTCAGACTGCTCTTATAATAAAAGTCCAAAATACAGTTTCGTGTTTAAGTCACAATGGCCAAGCTTTATTACTAGACACTTAATGTGTTTGAGGCCAGCCACACTGTTAGCAGAGATATGCCCTGTATAGGGTCTAAACTTTTCGGTCAGTCTAGCCCTCTGTCACTCTGTATACTCTTTTCGGTCATTCAGGACCTCTGTATATAACCTATTCGGTCATTCCAGCCTTGTCTTTGAACTAGACTTTCGCATGTAAAGCCATCTGGCTCCTATTATAGGGTCTGCCAGTTGTCTATCTCCTGTCTCTGTCTCTCTATCTCTATCGGTGTATGTCTCTTTCTCTGTCCTCCACCTTTGATCTTTCCCTCTGCCTGGTTTTTAGTCGATAATTAAATCCGCGACGACATCCTTCCTTGTCGCCATGTGGCACCAGTTCATTTCCGGTGACCGATTCCTTGTGATGCTCTACCGATTAGCGTCGTTTTGATATTCTTTCATAAATTCCCTCATTAGTCATCATTAGCTTTAATATGAAACATTTTCCACCCGATTCTTTATCATACACAGTTTTTATTTTAGGGTGTAAGTTACGGCCTACTATTATGACTGTGGTCCCAATCCCTTTGTTTCTCTTGCCAACGTCTAATTGCACAGCCTAGGCCTTTTTATTATTAATATTGATGTAAATGTTATTTCTTTTCCATTTCCTATTGCTGTGTTTTGAATGTCATATTGTTTTAAATACCCAAAACTTTTGGGCCAAAAGTCAGTTAGAACTGTTATAGGCATTAATTTTATTATTGTTATTATTATTATTTTTTTTTTATGCCCTGAGGTACTTCATTCCCCCAGGGACTTAGAAATTATAAAATTAATGTGTTTCTGGAACGGCTACTCATCCATGTCTGGTTGTTGGAAAGAGCCCCTGAAGGCAACGGCATTATTATTATTATTATTATTATTATTATTATTATTATTATTATTATTATTATTATTATTATTATTATTATTATTATTATTATTTTTTTTAACAACTATATTTATTCTCTCCATCAATCAACATAAATACTGAAGGCTACAATAGACAAGGATGCAGTAGCTGTCTAAAATGAGCGTCATAAGTGCCGTTAGTGTCACATCTCCCTAAGGTCTGGCTCCGCTAAAGTGCCGCGGAAAGCCACCGAGTTGAACCGCTGGATAGTTATAGAGAGACGCTGCAGCAAGAAGCAGGTCTCTCTCTTGTCTCCTGTGGACAGCGTCAGACTACGACCTAGATCTGATATAAAGTTTTGGCCAGTGGTGTTAATTGGACCTAAGGTCTCGAGAGCTAGAGGCACGAAAAAGTGCGTGTTTAAGAGTGCATTGTACTTGGTCATTTTCCTGTCCGTGGCGATCTCGGCTGCCGCGCCCGCCGTCGCTGCCGTGGCCTGGATGTATGATGGAGCAAGGGTATCTACCACCGTCGCGTCCCACACCAGATGACGACCCGCGCGCCATGGAATCATTGTCAGGCCGTCTGGTCTTCTGCCGTCCGTGCGTAGTAGACCTGGTGGTTCCTTTATTGACGGAATCCCTGCCTTCGAAAGGGAGCGGTGTATAATGTCATTGATTGTGTTATGTCTGGCAATTCGGCCGAAGCCGAGAGAACAGGACAGGCCATGGCTGCCTCTGGCGTCGATTCGGGCTCCACAAGCACATATGTGTGGTTCACATATTGTGGCCCCAAGGCGCAAGCCGACCGCCACCCGAACGTCCTCGTTGTCCAGTCTCAACCCACATGCTGTTATTGGTAAGGCATGTAGCCAGTCGCTGGCGTGTGGTGACGAGACAGCTTTCAATCGCGCGGTGTTGTATGGGTCCATTGTGTCTTGAAACAATCTCTTGACAGTCTGTTCCAAAAGGGGTTTGTCCCATAGAGCCTGCTTGTTTGTTGGCATGTTTTCTGAATCGTTGAAATCCGTCTTGGATCGCCACTCGGACGTCATGGCTTCAAAGTGTGTGTCCTGTGTGAGATTGAGAGAGTTTAGAATGAGGGTCTGGAGAGGGAGAGTGCTCGCAGCTGATGCCAGAAAGGCCGGAAGTGCCAGCGAAGTCGCTCTCCGTATGCCCAGACCACCCATTTTGATGGGTAGTGACGCCTGTGTCCATTGGAGATCGTTTAAAGAAACGTTCAGAATCTTTTCCAATCCCTGTCGTAGTGTCACGTCGTAAGTTTCCAACTCGGGGTGTTTGTCACAGGGATGGCAACGGAGGATGTAAATCATTTTTGGCGCACCCAGTGAACTCCTCAGAATTAAAAGGGCATCCTGCCTGGCTATAAGAGTTAATTTGCTCAGGCTCTCCTCCAGTTCTCTGGTTCGGGCTTTCAGACATTGTTGCAGCGCTTTTTCCGATGAAAGTGGGGCGCCGAGCAGCTGGGCTTCTTCCACATCGATTGGTCTGAACTCTCTTAAAGAGTCATAGCCAATGTTTTTCCTGTCGATGGAAATCACCTCACATTTAGATCGATTTAGCGCCAGGCCCATAGTAGAGCATGCTCTCTCGATGAACTCGACATCGGCTGCCACCGTTTCCGCCTTTCCGCCGAGGGTGAGATCGTCAAGGTAGCCGAATGATAATGGTGAGCCCATCTGAAGTAGAATTGGCTGTAGCGGCAGGCAAAACAACAAAGGTCCCAGCGGATCTCCTTGCTGAGGACCAACCCGAGATTGAACCTTGTAGCCACCGAATTTGAGTGTTGACTCTTCAGCGTAGGCCTGGAAGCAGTAAGGAGCTAGGTCGGGTAGAATCTCGATAACAGATGCTAACATACAATCTCGGTAGAGGCTGTTGAAGGCGTTGGAGAGATCGAGTTTAACCACAATGTGGTCGTCGTCCATGTTAGATAGAAATCTCCGGGTTGCATGTACTGCTGCCTCGCATCCGCCTGGCACTCCCACACCCAGCTGTTTTGGTGATAGGTAAGCTGCTGCTTGGTCGCTCGCATATCTGTTGGCGCATTTAGATGTCAGTCTACGCCAGTAGTAACCTATGGCTATTGGACGTAGACCTCCCGTTTTCTTTCGAAGAGCAAAGAGGGTGCCGCCAAACAGGACTGGGCGAATTTCTGTCGGACACTTTCCTGCTAAAAGGATGTTGACGAGGCCCGTGATGGCCGAGACAAGCTCCGGTCCGGTGTCCTTTGTGTTTATCATCTCAAGAACATGTTGGGGTTTTAAGCCGTCGGGGCCGCCTGACGAGCCCGGTGGAAAGTTGTCTTATTTGGTCACGCACCATCGCTTCGGTTGCCTGATAGGCCTCGGTCGTAGAAGGAGGAGCAGGCATCGGGGGTCGATCAGAGGGAGGTGACGGATGTTTAGAACGTAGCTCCTCAAGCGTAACTTCGTTAATCGGGGCTGGAGCATCTCCCGAGCACAGAATACGTGTTGCAGCCCTGATGTTGCCCTCTTCGATCTTGGCCGCCACCGCCGTTGCCATTGTGTGTTCGATGCTGGTCGGATTCCTTCTGGTATGATGGATGTCTGACTTATTTTGATCGAAAAGATCCGGCAGTTTACTGGGCAGTGAGTGGTGAAACTCCGTTATCCGTCTTCTGATGCTGGACGTCAGATTGTGTCTTTTGCCACCTCGATTGGGCTGTTCTAACACCATGGCTGTAAAGACCAAGAGAGTTTGCCAGTTTTCCGTTTTCTCAGGGTCCGAAAGGATGTTATTTATGATTTTTGTTAGAAGCCGTCCTGATTCTGATCTTGCCCCTTTCGGGATGTGTCTGAGCAACCTCGTAGTGATATTCGGGTGTTGTGCCTTGGCTTCTCCCGTTCCAGGCGTTTGCTGGCAACCTGCGATGTCATTCTCTCCCGTGTCTTCTATTACCCCCAGTAGCAGAGGGTTTGAGAGGGCGTGAGGAGATCGGTTAACGAGATGGATAACACCCGTTCCTGCTTGGACCCCAGGCAAAATCGCGCTGGGGGTTAGTATTTCTGCCGGAGGTTGACTAGATCCGGGGCAGGGAGAAGGTCTAGGCCCATGGCGGTGAATGGTGCCATCGGATGAATGCGTTTTAAATGATGCATAGCATGTACGGCAAGTCCCCTTTCCTTTAGAGCTTTTCCCGTTCATGTTATGTTTGAAAATGTTGTTATTATTATTTGCCGAGTTTTTCAGTTACGTCGCCATTTAAATGGACATTGCGTTGCCATTGACAATTATGACGTTGTAGGCCTTTAAGCAAGGCAGATGGCCAACGATGAATATTTGAAAAGACGCGATGCTGGAAGAGGAGTTTAACAAACCATACGAGACGAATAATTCTGTGCGGATCAGTTTCAACTAAGAAGTTTCTCCAAGTCACGAGTCGTTATACGATAAGAAGGTGTTAAAATCCAATTCTAACGAATACGCGATACACAGAATTATCAATAAAATAGCAAGAGTTAAAATTCTCCGCCCGTAAGGTCCATTCATGACGTCAATCATTATTATTATTATTATTATTATTATTATTATTATTTTTTTTTTTTTATTATTATTATTATTATTTACCAAATTTATTTCTTCATAAAGCCAACACAAACTTATGTACAGACTGATTAAAAGTAACTGTTTTCAATATTGTTATAAGCTGTCATTCTCCTTGGCTACAGTGTTGTTGCAATCTGTGGTGCCTAAAACAGATAGAGAGTTTCCAATTTGTAGGGCCACTGATAGGCGTTGTAGTAGATGACTGGTTTCACGCTGGTCGCCTGTCGCTGCTGAGATCTTGCCTCCAAGTTCTCGAACAAACTGCAGTGATTCTGTGTGCCAGCTTCCTGCAGTTTCGACTGCCACAGGAAGTTATTATTATTATTATTATTATTATTATTATTATTATTATAATTTTGTAATTACTACTGCTACTACTACTGCTGCTACTACTGCTGCTGCTGCTACGACTACTACCTCTACTACTACTGCTACTGCTACTGCTACTGCTACTGCTACTGCTACTGCTACGGCTACTGCTACTGCGGCTGCGGCTGCGGCTGCGGCTGCGGCTGCTACTGCTTCTACTACTACTACTACTACTACTACTACTACTACTACTACTACTACTACTACTACTACTACTACTACTACTACTACTACTACTACTACTACTACTACTACTACTACTACTACTCACTACTACTACTACTACTACCACTACTACTACTACTACTACTACTACTACTACTACTACTACTACTACTACTACTACTACTACTACTACTACTACTACTACTACTACTACTACTACTACTGCCAGCGCTGCTGTGAATAATCTGGTGCCCTGCGCTTGGCTTTCGAGTGGCGCTTTTGAAGTTTAGAGTTTACAATAATTGCCATTACAGAAATAACATGTCCTAAAATTAGCGGCTGTCTTTTCTATACGGCTGCGTGTCCTCCTCGGCGGAGGCGGCCATTTTTGCCGACGCTACCGCCATCTTGCATCGACCCTCGGAACGAGACGCTCTTTGTGGGCTGTTGTTCGCAGCCCAGCAAACAGAGACCCATCAATTCGCACAATGAACGGACCTGCCATTGGAAACCATAAACTCATCGCGTGATGCATCGACCCCCTTCACTGGTAGAACCGCTCCCAATTTACCTCAGACGATCCCGGAGCATAAACGCAGAGATCCGATATACGACCGTCTGACATAATGACTGCTGCCGAGACAGTCCATTGGAGGCTTCTCGCAGACCGCGTTTTGACAAACAATTCCGAGGGTTTAGGCCAAAGCTGTGAGCTCTGTGTCCGGTGAGATCTCTGGTGTTATGGCTTGCACGCATCTTCCTACCGTTAAACGGTAAAATGTGATGGTCGCGTGCAAGATCAGATGAAGCGGTAACTGGGTCATTACCGTGTTTGCTGCGATTGAAGACGCATTCAGTTTGCGCTGCGTTCATTGCATAACAATCGCTGAGAAATTATTGTTCGCGAGTTTTTATCGACTGCTAGAATAGTGAGATGCTGTTTATAATGAAGAGGAGGAGGAGGGTGACGATGATGATGATTGCAGCTATGGTGATAAATGTTAATGCGGCGAAATAGTCTAGTGGCATTCAGTTTGCGCTGCGTTCATTGCATAACAATCGCTGAGAAATTATTGTTCGCGAGTTTTTATCGACTGCTAGAATAGTGAGATGCTGTTTATAATGAAGAGGAGGAGGAGGGTGACGATGATGATGATGATTGCAGCTATGGTGATAAATGTTAATGCGGCGAAATAGTCTAGTGGTTAGCGTGTTCATAGGCGCCGAGTTGACCCAAAAAGTGTGAGTGCCCAAGGCCCTGGGGGGAAAAATATCGCGCGGAAACTTTTTTTTGGACCTTTTTTACTTTCTATATTTTTGCTTTGTTGGATTTGGTCAGTAGTCTCACAGAGTTATTGAAATTATCCCTTTCACGGCAGAATCTGGCAACCTACAGAAAGAATTCTAGAGGAGGCTAGGATTATCAAAATTTAGGCCTAATATATCCATCAGCTAATAAGGTCAACAAAGTCAAATTTTGCTCTAAAACATCTAGCAAACTATTTTGTCTGAATTAGGCCCTATTTCACAAGCCAAATGTAAGACTGTAGATAGAAGATAGATAGGCCTAGAGAGCAGAGAAAAACAGAAGAAGGTGAAAAAGATAGCACTTGAAACTAATTTCAATTATTTCTTTCCAAAATTCCAATGGAATGTTACAATGCTACAAAATACCATCCAGTATCAATTCTTAATTCTTTTGTTTTACAATAATGTCAAATTACAAATACCATGGCTGCTATCGTGCAGTGTAAATTCTTAATTCTTTTGTTTTATAATTATATATAATGTCTTTATGCCCACTCCTCTCTCGTGTCTCTGAGACACGAGAGAGGAGTGGGAATTCTACTGAGCGAGGAGGCATCCAGATCACTACTGAGTTGGGAGGCAGTAAATGACAGAATAATTACAGCAAGACTACAGGCAAGGTTCTTCAACACAACTATAATACAGGTGTATGTCCAACAAACACGGCAGACGACGTCTTTATATGTAACATGTACAATAATTCACAACCAAATGGCTTCTCTCTGATTCTCTCATTTCAAAACATTGCAAATTTCTGTTTACGCAGGCTGTTGCAGGAGATGAAATCGTTGCACACTTTTTCAAAAGATAAGCTAGCAGTTTCTTCTCTGTTACAGTATAGTATACACAAGTGTGTCAATCGTTTTTGAGACATGGTCGACCTGCAAGGATGAAAAACTTAGTGATGGATTCTCAAACTGGAGAAATGCGTTAGCTAGGTTTGAAGTTCACGATAAATCAAACATGCATTTAGAAGCAGTCGTGAAAGTGACAGCCATGAAACAAGGAGTAAATGTTCATACCCAAAAAGAATTCTCTAATAGCAAGGACTGCTTTATTTAAAATCTTTTCCAGTCTTCAAATGCTTTGCAAGCAGGGTCTTGCCATACGAGGAAAAACAGATGCTACATCTAATTTTAATGAATTGTTGGCTCTTCGAAGTGAAGATATTCTAGAACTAAAACAATGGTTAGAAGGCAGCACTAAATATAAATGGATATCCCATGACATTCCAAATGAATTCATTGAACTTATGGCATTTGAAGTGATGCGAATTATTGCAAATTGTATTAGACAAGACAAATACTTTTCCATTTTGATGGACGAGACAACTGATGTATCTATGCTTGAACAGGTCACATTCTGTATTCGACAAGTTGATAGCAATCTAGAAGTTCAAGAGGATTTTTTAGGCTTTCATCAAACAGCAAGGACTGATGCTCTAACTCTTTTCAACATAACCAAAGATATTTTGCTTCGTCTTGATTTGTCGTTGGAAAATTGCAGAGGACAAGGGTATGACGGTGCCTCCACTATGAGTGGAGGAATAAATGGATTGCAAAGTCGAATTAAGGAGGTACAACAAAAAGCTGTCTATGTTCACTGTACAAAATCACTCAAGTAGTAAGTAATAGGCAATTATCAGGCCACCCGTTTCTGGCTCACAGGTTCCTGGGCCAATAGTAATATCAGTTTTTCTGAAAACTGAAACGAAAAGTCGCTGGTAATATCCGTTTTGGATGTCAAAGGTCAAACGACCGCCTCAGGCAAAACAGACACACACACTAAATTTGGCCAAGGGTTGCACGGGTGGGGCGTGCGTGTGCCTACCCCTCCCCTTCCAACTATGCCATTATTTTTGGTTGCGCTCTACCAATTGTACACACGCCACAAATCTCCATTCAACAGTGCGCAATGTTTATATTTATGCCAATTTGGCTGCTTCGCATTAGACGTCCATTTCAGAGAGCATTGAGTGCACTCGCGCACACACACACACCGCCCATCTGTTTTTCCATCACGGTAATTTACCCGAATCGATGGACACACTTGAACTAAGAGGAAGTTTGGACACCAATGTTTATAAATTGTGCACTTACACAAATTTTCCAAGAGCGCGGTCTGAGCGCCTCGGGGCAGCACATGTGCTTTTCCAAGAAGGCAATTGACATGAATCAATGCACATCGCCTCAACATTGAGCCAAAGCGAAATTTGGACTACGATGTTTATAATTTGCACACGTACACAGCCTTGTGTGCGCGCATGCAGCCGGCACCGGTGGTTTCGCTGGCCACCAATCCGCGGACGACACGTCAACATTCAACTAACTCGAAATTGCACAGAGGCGTGTACATGCACCCGGTGCGAAGAGACTGTCGCAGGCAAATTCATCTAGCGCCAATACACATCATCCATCTTTGCTCAAGCATTGCAAGGCGCCATTTTTGCAATGTTTCTTAGTACAATCAAGCTGTGTATGCCACTACATTAGGCGTTTATACATGCAACCAATGACAGTACAAGCCAGTGAATTATAAAATTATCGAATAAGGGGCTCTTTAATTTAGTAGTTGATATGTTTTGGTGCGTGGATACAAACTTTACCACGTAAAGTCATGTTTAGTGAGTTCACACACATCCAGTTTATGAATCAGACTTACAATTTTCTAGAGAATTTGGTGAGTTAAGATGGGCATTTACACGAACCTAGGATTATCAACGTTATATGGAGGTGTGTTTCAAGAGCTCGCTAGTGCACGTTTACACGAGCTGCATAGCAATTACGCCATTGTAAGATTTTCGAAACCAAAAACACTGACACATACACAGCAAAGCTGACTCGGTTGGTATGAAGTTTTCTAAATTGAAATGAAGCTGAATTGAGCGTTAAAATGACATCCTTCTAAGAGACAGAGTGAACATGTGGTTTTTCAAAGAGGCTAGGAAGCACTTTCTACCCATGGGGAGGCTGAGGCTGAGTTGACTCTCATTTTAGAAGACTAGGCATTTCTCATTGTAGAGAGGTTGGCAGCGAGGCTAAGAAGCAGAGAGGCAGAGAGCGGCTACGAAGCAGAAAGAGTCACAGAGCTCGCTTTTTCTCTAGACATGAGGAGGCTGAGTCAAATGTAATTTAGAAAGACGACAGAGAGCTGTTGATATTCATCCTTGCAAAGCACACAGTAGGCTTTTCGCTTTTAAAGCAAGCTGAGTTTTCAAAACTTAGCGTTTGCAAATTTAAAATTTGAGATCTTCTTCTTTGCAACTTTAAAATTTGTGATCTTCTTCTTTGCAAATTTAAAATTTCCGAAGTTGAGGTTTTCAATCCCTTAGATTTCTGATGTCGTGGTTTCCATCTTAAAAATTTCAGACATTCTGGTTCGCATCTTTTAGATTTCAGACCTGGTGGTTTTCAAAATTTTTATTTCACAAATTCTTGTTTGCAAATTTAAAATTTCTGAAGTTGTGGATTTCAATCCTTTAGATTTCTGACGCTGTGGTTTCCAACTTTAAAATTTCAGACACTGTTTTTCATGGTTTTCAATCTTTTAGAATTCAGACCTGGCTGTTTTCAAAATTTTAATTTCAGAACTTCTTGTTTGCAATTTTAAAATTTCTAAAGTTGTGGTTTTCAATCTTTTAGAATTCAGACCTGGCTGTTTTCAAAATTTTAATTTCAGAACTTCTTGTTTGCAATTTTAAAATTTCTGAAGTTGTGATTTTCAATCTTTTAGATTTCAGACCTGGCTGTTTTCAAAATTTTAATTTCAGAACTTCTTCTTTGCAAATTTAAAATTTCCAAAGTTGTGGTTTTCAATCCCTTAGATTTCTGATGTCGTGGTTTCCAACTTTAAATTTTCAGACACTCTGGTTTTCAATCTTTTAGATTTCACTCCTGTTTGTTTTCAAAATTTTAATTTCAGAACTTCTTGTTTGCAAATTTAAAATTTCCGAAGTTGTGGTTTTCATCTTTAAAATTTCAGAGCTGATGTTTTTCAAATTTTGATCTTCAGGTTTGCAACTTTAACAATTTCAGAGCTGGTGTTTTTCCAAATTTTTAATCCTCAGGTTTTCATCTTTAAAATTTCAGAGCTGGTGTTTTCAAAATTTTAATCGTCAGGTTTACATCTTTTAGATTTCAGAGCTGGGGCTTTTCCAAATTGCAATCTTCAGGTTTGCATCGTTTAGATTTCACACTCTGCGGTTTTAGAGCTGGCGGTTTAATCCGTTAAGTTTCAGAAATTCAGGTTTGAATCGTTTACATTTCAGACCTTGTGCTTTTCATCCTTTAAGTTTAAGAACTTCAGCTTTGCATCGTTTAGCTTTCAGACTGGCATGGGGGTTTTCCAAATTTTTAATTTTCAGAACATCAGCTTTGCATCGGTTAGGCCTCACACTTTTAGGTAGCTCAGTTTGGTATGACGATGTCTTCTTTGAAAAGTTGCTGAGTGTGACTTAAAATGAGATCTTTTAAGGGGCACCTCATTTTTCAAAGACCCATGAATGAGAGAAAAATTATGTCTTTTCTGTGAACTGAAGACTAGTCGATTAAACTTAGCACAGCCGCTGCTTGTATGCCTCTATTTCTGAAGCATTGCTCATCGAATTTGCGTGTTTTTAGTTGGCATTTTTCTTACTAAACCACAAACTTTCCATGTTTCAACTGTTTCAACTGTTTCAAATGAAAGGTTTTAATCTATTTGACTGTGCTTGTGCACTGAAGAGTGGCAGCGGAGCTGCCACTATGTTACGGAAGCGGCGGCGGCGGCGGCGGCGGCTGGGCCCTTCCCTCATCTTACAACTATTCATGGGCTACCATGTCGCTTTCACACTATGGCGCTATAGCATCACTTTGACTAAACATTTATTCGTCTGTTCGATACAACAGAAATGGAAAGACGAGCATGCTAGTTGAAATTTTTTAAAGAGCTTACAAATTAAAGCTTAAAGTTGCAAACATGAAGATCAAAATTTGAAAAACATCAGCTCTGAAATTTTAAAGATGAAAACCACAACTTCGGAAATTTTAAATTTGCAAACAAGAAGTTCTGAAATTAAAATTTTGAAAACAAACAGGAGTGAAATCTAAAAGATTGAAAACCAGAGTGTCTGAAAATTTAAAGTTGGAAACCACGACATCAGAAATCTAAGGGATTGAAAACCACAACTTTGGAAATTTTAAATTTGCAAAGAAGAAGTTCTGAAATTAAAATTTTGAAAACAGCCAGGTCTGAAATCTAAAAGATTGAAAATCACAACTTCAGAAATTTTAAAATTGCAAACAAGAAGTTCTGAAATTAAAATTTTGAAAACAGCCAGGTCTGAATTCTAAAAGATTGAAAACCACAACTTTAGAAATTTTAAAATTGCAAACAAGAAGTTCTGAAATTAAAATTTTGAAAACAGCCAGGTCTGAATTCTAAAAGATTGAAAACCATGAAAAACAGTGTCTGAAATTTTAAAGTTGGAAACCACAGCGTCAGAAATCTAAAGGATTGAAATCCACAACTTCAGAAATTTTAAATTTGCAAACAAGAATTTGTGAAATAAAAATTTTGAAAACCACCAGGTCTGAAATCTAAAAGATGCGAACCAGAATGTCTGAAATTTTTAAGATGGAAACCACGACATCAGAAATCTAAGGGATTGAAAACCTCAACTTCGGAAATTTTAAATTTGCAAAGAAGAAGATCACAAATTTTAAAGTTGCAAAGAAGAAGATCTCAAATTTTAAATTTGCAAACGCTAAGTTTTGAAAACTCAGCTTGCTTTAAAAGCGAAAAGCCTACTGTGTGCTTTGCAAGGATGAATATCAACAGCTCTCTGTCGTCTTTCTAAATTACATTTGACTCAGCCTCCTCATGTCTAGAGAAAAAGCGAGCTCTGTGACTCTTTCTGCTTCGTAGCCGCTCTCTGCCTCTCTGCTTCTTAGCCTCGCTGCCAACCTCTCTACAATGAGAAATGCCTAGTCTTCTAAAATGAGAGTCAACTCAGCCTCAGCCTCCCCATGGGTAGAAAGTGCTTCCTAGCCTCTTTGAAAAAACCACATGTTCACTCTGTCTCTTAGAAGGATGTCATTTTAACGCTCAATTCAGCTTCATTTCAATTTAGAAAACTTCATACCAACCGAGTCAGCTTTGCTGTGTATGTGTCAGTGTTTTTGGTTTCGAAAATCTTACAATGGCGTAATTGCTATGCAGCTCGTGTAAACGTGCACTAGCGAGCTCTTGAAACACACCTCCATATAACGTTGATAATCCTAGGTTCGTGTAAATGCCCATCTTAACTCACCAAATTCTCTAGAAAATTGTAAGTCTGATTCATAAACTGGATGTGTGTGAACTCACTAAACATGACTTTACGTGGTAAAAGTTTGTATCCACGCACCAAAACATATCAACTACTAAATTAAAGAGCCCCTTATTCGATAATTTTATAATTCACTGGCTTGTACTGTCATTGGTTGCATGTATAAACGCCTAATGTAGTGGCATACACAGCTTGATTGTACTAAGAAACATTGCAAAAATGGCGCCTTGCAATGCTTGAGCAAAGATGGATGATGTGTATTGGCGCTAGATGAATTTGCCTGCGACAGTCTCTTCGCACCGGGTGCATGTACACGCCTCTGTGCAATTTCGAGTTAGTTGAATGTTGACGTGTCGTCCGCGGATTGGTGGCCAGCGAAACCACCGGTGCCGGCTGCATGCGCGCACACAAGGCTGTGTACGTGTGCAAATTATAAACATCGTAGTCCAAATTTCGCTTTGGCTCAATGTTGAGGCGATGTGCATTGATTCATGTCAATTGCCTTCTTGGAAAAGCACATGTGCTGCCCCGAGGCGCTCAGACCGCGCTCTTGGAAAATTTGTGTAAGTGCACAATTTATAAACATTGGTGTCCAAACTTCCTCTTAGTTCAAGTGTGTCCATCGATTCGGGTAAATTACCGTGATGGAAAAACAGATGGGCGGTGTGTGTGTGTGCGCGAGTGCACTCAATGCTCTCTGAAATGGACGTCTAATGCGAAGCAGCCAAATTGGCATAAATATAAACATTGCGCACTGTTGAATGGAGATTTGTGGCGTGTGTACAATTGGTAGAGCGCAACCAAAAATAATGGCATAGTTGGAAGGGGAGGGGTAGGCACACGCACGCCCCACCCGTGCAACCCTTGGCCAAATTTAGTGTGTGTGTCTGTTTTGCCTGAGGCGGTCGTTTGACCTTTGACATCCAAAACGGATATTACCAGCGACTTTTCGTTTCAGTTTTCAGAAAAACTGATATTACTATTGGCCCAGGAACCTGTGAGCCAGAAACGGGTGGCCTGATAATTGCCTATTACTTACTACTCACTCACTTAATTTAGGCATTCAGGCATTCATAGTTCCAGAATGCAGAGACACAATCAATATGGTCAAAGATTTAATTAATTTTGTCAGAGACTCTCCTAAAAGAATGGCATGTTTTGAAGCTATGCAGTCTGAAACTGATGAAACAACAAACTTAAGACAAGTTTGTCCCACACGATGGACTATGCGTATCTGCAGTGTAACGTCACTCTTGTTGAATTATGATGCCATATTGAAATTCATGAGTTGCACGTCCGATGAAAGCAATCAGGCAGGGTCAAACAGTGTGGGTTTCCTTTAGAAGACAACTGCTACTTTTTGATTTTTGTTTCTGAAACAGACATTATACATAAATGATAATTGCCGTATTAATGATAATTATAATAGCACAGATTTACATGAAGACCTAGCTACTGTTGAGCATGTGCTTAGCATGAAGAAGTTAAGGTTAAATCGACAATGATGGTGAATGTAACAACTTTGAGACCACGGTAGCTTCGGCGACCAGATGTAATGCCTTTGGTGGAAGGCTATGAACTCTAAGGACACGAAGGGCGGGCAGAAAGGCAGAGCTGGCCTGTATGATCTCGTCCACATGGACAAAGTACAAGTTGTCAACAACACAGAATAATAATAATAATATAATATCTTTTCTTTAATTAAGAGCCTGACAAACGCACTGCACTGTACATTTACATTTTATGCAATTGAAACAATCTTAACTACTAACAGAACAGACAGCCTGCAATACAATAGACTGTCAGCCACACTAAATCAAATCCATTGTAATTATTTTGTTTTCGTTTTTAATACAAATTAATAAATGAACTTTTTACCTGACGGGCTGAACATATGGTTTGAGTCACACTCCTGGCATATTGTGCAAAAAACTAAGTCTTTTTCTCTGCAGTAGGAAATCTATGAACAGATGATTACAAGTTATTACAGGAGTAGAATTTACAACTTTATGGCAACCATGCACAACGCCCATCTGTCCTGCTGCTCATTTTACAATCTTCACCTAACGACAGGAAGGCTGAGAGGATCTTCACTGATGAAAATAATGGTAAAAGTGCATGTTAGCGTACTTTACTGATAATGGAGGCACAGGTGTATTTTAGCGTTTTTTTTATTATTTCAATGATTTCATGATAACTCTAGTGAATCCAGCTTCTATTTAAGCAAGATTCTTTTCATCAAACCCACTTCTGTTTAGCAAGAATTCCTTTCGTCATGCAATGGTGAGTCATTTACGATGCTAAACTACACGTTTTTCATCAAACCTGCTTCTATTGTAGCAAAAACCTATTTTCATCAATCCAACATCCATTTAGTAACATAATAAAAAAACTAACCTTTTTTAAAATTTCTTTGCAGCTGTAAAAAAGAAATCTTCGATTTTTCTGTTCGATATTTTTAATGCTTAAAACGTAACGGAAAAAATGAGAAAATGGCTGAAAGCATAAAACTTTAAACACGAGTGAGACCATCGACGAATATTGAGTGAGACTAAAATATTACAAAGACGTTATATTATTTTATAGATAAGTAAATAAAATAAGTAATGCAAGTATAGAAAAAAAACATTTTAAAAGACGCTACTTGCTGACTGATTTCTGGTGGTGCCCAGAGATAGGAGGGCCTCGCAGGGCCGATTTCTGGGGGTGCTGGGCACTCACGGGCCTCGCAGAGTCGGCGCCCATGAGCGTGTTGGATTGTCAACCAAGATGTGGGGGGTTCAAATCCTCTCCAAGGCAGAGATATGGTTCGAGATTTCTGCCCCAGCTGCGACCCACAACCAACTCGGCTATTTTGAGTACACTGAGCTACATTGTGGGTAGGAAGATGAGACGGCGAGGGAGAGGACTGACCAACAGCCGTCATCTGCCGAGGCTGAGAAAGATGAAGGAGATAACACTTCATACCCATTTGGACTGGCTTATGTAACTTATGAGACAACTCTTGTTCTTATAATACGTGGTTACGAAGATGAGGATGACGTAGTTTCTTATCAACTTGTCATAGTAACAGATAAATTCTCTGAGTAGATAATGTTCTAGTCCAACATTGCCTCAGCTAAGCTTATGCAACCTTTTATACAGAATACTGTTAGATCAGTGTTTCCCACCTATAGATGCTGCGGAACCCAAGGGAGCGTGAACCATGCAGCTCCAGAGACGCCGAGCCTGGATAATACTTGAGCAGATTTTTCTGTGAAAATGTGAAATACTACTGATAATCATTACAGACTCGGACATTATAGCCGCTTTTTGTACTTAAAGCAGTGCAGAAATAGTCGCACTACAGCGGTTGAATACAACTGAAAGAAACCACAAAATTTAATGACATTAAGACGAGATGCCGTTGACTGAATGAGTTTAAAGTAAAGGTGCATTGATCTGGAAAAGTTAGGAACCACCACATTAGACTATCCCTCAATGGAACGCCTTTAACCAATCCTGATTGTTTCCCGTCCATTCGTGCCCGCACTATACTTTCGCACCCTGCTTACTTCAGGCGATGCACCAAGGTAGACTGGCCGAAGCAAAGACCGGTAAAATTTACCACAAAGGAAAAGCAATGCCATCGAACAATGCAATCGTGCGAGCGGAAACCAATTTACGAAACTATACGGCTTCTCTTCTGGCGAGAATAATTGTCTCAGATTACGGCTCAGAACTCTGCTCTTTGTACAAATAATATTACATGCATATATGCGTGTACGTATGGCTGCATATACATATATATATCTATATGTATAAGTTACTCCACCACTGCACTGCCCGTACTCTGGTAGTGCCAGTCCAAAGCGTGGAGGGCGACGCTAATCATCTTTGTTGTAACACAGCGTCCGAAAACAGTAGGCCTAACTAACTGTATAATCGTAATCGTAATGGTAAACTCGATATTTCTAGAGCGCCCACAAAAGCGAAGTCGCGAGAACCAGCTTATTCACAGGCGCTGATTTATGTATATAAAGTATGTATATAAAGTATGTATATAACTACGTATACACTTATTTTCTAAAACTTATATATTTGGGGAGGTTTGAACCAGTAAACCCCCTAAATAAGCCCATGTAAGATATTATACATCAGCGTCCCCCAAAGTATGTTCCGAGGAACCTAGTGTTCCGTGAACACAAAACAAGGGTTCTGTAAAGAAATTAGATAAGTGTTGTTTGAATGTTGTTGCGTTATAGATCAGTCTCAGACGTAAAGACAAGCCTTTTGTGGAAAAATTTCATTTAAAATAAACTTTATAATTTAATTTTTATGGATTAGAGCTGTATACCCCGATCACTATTAGACCAAGAAAATATGTTTTGTTTAAGCGCGGGTACCGTCAAAATATTTTAAGATCAGAAGGGTTGCAGAGCCAAAATAATTTGGGGAGCACTGATGTACATGCTATATACATGATTACATATCTACCATTATATACAAAACATGGTCCCGCGCTCGTGTATGTGTGTATGTATGTGTGTGTGTGTGCGTGTGTGTGCGTGTGTGTGTGGGCGTGTGTGTGCGTGTGCGTGTGCGTGTGCGTGTGTGTGATCTTGTATTTCCTGGTACATCGATCTTTTAATCGAAAGCGCTTGACTCTGGAGACCTGTAAACTTAGAACTCTGTAGAATTTGATTGCAGCGATTCACAAGGGATCAACTAAACGCTTCATGTCTCATGTACACGTACTCTGCTATAGAATATACACAGAAACCCACTAAAGTGCTGTATACATACGGATCTTTCATATGTATGTAAATAATACCTATATATATTCATTATCTATAAACGTCATAATTATACATATGTATCGTGCCATTAAAAATGCACGTCTAAATAATACACATAATATGACTGTAACGCATATTATGCGTTACAGTCATAAACTGTCTTTGAAAGTGTTGTATGACAGTGTATAACTATATTAGAATATATATACATATATATGTGAATCTATTAGTATATATGATGTATATATAATTATTATACCTATGCACATACACTCAGTGTATATATATTATACAGATGCCTTATTTTCATCCTCATACATATTTGATATACATACATTACATATATGACTTGTATGTATTATGGTTAGATCCTGCAGACTCTTAGAATGTCGTATGGGTGTAATAGTGTATATGTTCGGGAGCATATATAATCGTTGACCCAGATCTGCTTCCAATCTTTGGGTGACCATTCTCTGGGCACGGTCACTTGCGCTTCATCAATTCAAGCGCCACCTCGCGGTGTCGTATTTATATTTCACAGCGACATCTATGGCCAACGATCTGTCATTTTGATAGGCGCTTAAGAACTCCGAAACTGCTGTTGGTTATCTGCCACGGAAATAGGAACTCCATCGCCTAAAGACCTATCGATTGGTCCGGATGTATGTATGTATGGATGTGATTGTGTCTGTGTATGTATGTATGTATGTAAGTATGTATGTATGTATGTACGTATGTACATGTGTGTATGTATGTATGTATGTATGTATGTATGTATGTATGTATGTATGTATGTATGTATGTATGTATGTATATATATATATGTATGTATGTATGTATGTATGTAGATTTGTATGTATGTATGAATGTATGTATGCATGTATATGTGTATGTATGTATGTATGTATGTATGAATGTATGTATGTATGGATGTAAATATGTATGTAAATGCATTCATGTATGCATGTATGTATGTATTTGTGCATGTATGTATGCATGTATGAATGTATGTATGTATGGATGTAAATATAAATGCATTCATGTATGTGTGTAAGTCGAAAGGCAAACACGACAGCATTTTTGCCACCATAACTTCATTAATATTTGATTTATTGCACTTGCACTTGAACTTGCAGGGAATTGAAGGGTATTAAAGGGAAGGGAAGAGAAGGAAAGGAAAGGGAAGGCAAGGGAACTTTGTCCAGAGTGGTTACACGGAGTCCACTCATAAAGCCGGAAAACACAATCGGTGCAGACCTGGCGCGCTACCGTATGACCCACAGTGCGGCACCCACAATCGAGAGGCTCCGAAAGGGCGCCATACAAATGCAGATGAAATGCAGTACAATGCACTGATATTGCGATTGATGGATTGTAACGATGTGACTGTGTGTTGGGTTGGATAGGATGACGACTGGATGGCCTACTTCCCACCAGCAGCGCAGGAGATAGTCGACGAATTCGCCGTTCGATATGGCGTCGAACCAATCTACCAGGCCATGACGTAAGTATTATAGGAGGGTCCTTTTCTCATCATCATTGCCGTTCAAAGATGATTTAGCATTCCTCCATCTTCCCTTCCCTTCCCTTCCCTTCCTTCTTCCTTCCCTTCCCTTCCTTCCTTCCTTCCTTCCTTCCTTCCTTCCTTCCTTCCTTCCCTTCCCTTCCTTCCCTCTCCCTTCCCTTCCCTTCCTTCCTTCCCTTCCCTTCCGTTTCTGATCTCACCTAACTTTGAGCATCAACGCATCCCATTTTAGTTGCTTGAATATCCATTGGTCATCGTGGTATAAAGGTGTATACCTTGTGCGTTGCTTATATTATGTCAGGCATTTCTCTTGCTTGTCGACGATGTACACATGTCCCGGTGTTCCTGCCATCATCAGCACTCTGCTGGCCAACATCAACGCCTACTACGCTCACTCGAACGCAGCCATTGCAGCCTCCGCCAGCGACAGATTCGCAGCCTCCAACTTCGGGGTTAGCACCTCCTCTCTGTCTGTCTGTCTCCGTTTCTGTCTGTATGTCTGTCTGTTTCTCTCTCTGTCACTGCCTCTCTTTCTCTTTCTCTCTGTCTCTATCTGTCTCTCTTTTTCTCAACGATGTTCTTCGGTTGAGGGGGTCTTCTAAGCGCTACATCAGTGGCACCGTGGATGACTGGCACGCTGAACAGAATGAACGAGAGAATGTTTAATGAATGAATGATGAATAAATGAATAAATGAATGAATTAACAAACGAACGAAGAAATGAACCCATCGACTATTCATTCATTCATTCATTCATTCATTCATTCATTCATTCATTCATTCGTTCATCGTCGTTTTCTCATGTCAATTCACTGAGTTGAATAATCTTAAAGTGCCGCTCGTGTTGTTTTTATTTTATTACTGTTCCAAAATTATGTTTAAAAATCAATTTTTAAGCAGAAAATTATGTGTGCTTTTGCGTGTTGTAACTGATTCGCAGAAAGAGAAATTCGTTAAGCTCTTGGACCAATTGCACAACCTCGTTCGACTAGACTTATCTGTTTACAGGGTAATGGATACTACTCTAAAATAGTCACCATCCTCACGATCGTCATGTCATCATCATCATCATCAGCAGCAGCAGTAGCAGCAGCATCACCATCATAAATATGGTGTTATCGCCACCATCATCGTCGTCGTCGTCATCATCACCATCGTCGTCATCATCATCATGATCATCATCATCATCGTCATTATCATTATCATGGTCGTCATCATCATCATCGTCACCATCATCGTCGTCGTCATCATCATAATCATCATCATCATCATCATCATCATCATCATCGTCATTACCATCATTACCATCACTATCATCATCATGACCATCATCATCATCATTACCATCGTCGTCGTTGTGATCAATATCATCATCATCATCACCTTCATGGTCGTCACCGTCAGCCTCATCATCATGATCGTCGTCGTTGTCGTCATCGTCGTCGTCATCATCATAATCGTCATCATCATCTGGAATATTAAATGTATGCATATTATTACTGTCTGTATTTCGCTCTCTTCGAGTCCTTATTGCTCTCCCTCTCCGTCTACCCCTCTTCTTCCTCTCATTCCATCTCTCTCAACCTACGTGTCTCTCTCGTCTCCCCTCTCCCTATATGTATCTCTCTCTCTACCTCCTTTGTCTTCGTCTGTATCTGTTTCTCCCTCTATCTATTTCTCTATCTATGCCTTATTTCCCTTGCCTCTACTCTCCATCTGTCTTCCTCTTCCTCACTTATCTCTCTATTAGCCTCAGTGGCGGCGCCAGCTATACAATTTTCAGGAGGTCGCGTCAGAGTCATGGGAGTTATTCAGCAGGTCGAAGATATTAATGTTTGAGTTTGATGCATCAAGCAGCATATACCTTAGTATATATATATATATATATATATATATATATATTATGGTATATATATATTAGAAAGCATATGAGGCTCTCTGATATATATATATATATATATATATATATATATATATATATATATATATATATATATATATATATATATCAGCACAGAAAGCGAAACTTAAATTCAAGAGAGGAGGCAACTTACAGACCATTGACAAAATTTCTGGTCATTGGGGTCAATTAGTCAATCGAAGTTCCAGTATATAAAGTAAGAGAGGCAACTGCCTCGTGCCTCAATGTAGTTATCTGCCTATGATATATATATATATATATATATATATATTCATGTATATATTACGAAGAAAATTATTATTGAACGCTTATTGCCCAATTGTTGTAGCATACTCAAATAAATTTAAAAGAATTCAGCATTAAAACGTTAAACTTTTGTTACTTTGGAAGTACTGATGAGCTACTCAGAACATAATGAACATGTATGCTAATAAGACGCACGAGTCGCATGGCCCACGTTTTCAACATTTACAGAAACATCGTTGAACTCCTGCAATTCGCTAGCATTATTATCGTTCAGAACTACACCAACGTCGGCATCAGGCTAACAGTCATAATTAACATTCTGCTTAACGCGTTTTCCGCCAGATTTATTTCCGAAGAAATCTTCATTGTTGCCGCGACTCATTGTTATTTATTCATTTATTTGCTAATGTATAATTATAACGTTGATGCAATTTGTAAACAACTGAAAGGCATCGACGCTAAAAAGTTAGTTTCGCGAAGTAATCGACGACGCCCTATTGTATTTATTTCCACTAATTTTTGACGTAACGGCGGCAAAGACTAGCGTACATGCGCATTTCAATTTTAGAGTTTACAACATAGACTTCTGTTGACATAAACGTTAAAATGTCGTCTAGATCTAATAATTGCAATAGTGATCCTATGGGACAGATGTTGATGTTTGAAATGAAAAGAAGATATTTAAAATTCCAAAGAATTTTAGGCAGGCTCATTAAGCAGGTCGGAAGCAAAATAGGCAGGTCAAATGACCTGCTGCGACCTGCTGTAGCGCCGCCACTTGATTAACCTGTCTATCTCTCTATGTCTGTCCTCGCATCGATCTCTCCCCATCTCTCCATTTCCGTTTATGACTCTAGTCCGTTTATCTTCCCAGAATGCCTTTCCCGTTTCGGATCGATCTCGATTACAGGATCTCAAGTCAACCGTTGATCTACTCACAAGTATAACCTTCTTTCGGCTCAAGGTTAGTACACGCTTCAAGTTCAACGTAAGTACGACCTTCAAGTTTAAGGTTAGTACACTCTTCAAGTTCAAGTTAGTACACTTTTCAAGTTCAAGGTTAGTACACTTTTCAAGTTCAACGTAAGTACGACCTTCAAGTTTAAGGTTAGTACACTCTTCAAGTTCAAGGTTAGTACACTTTTCAAGTTCAAGGTTAGTACACGCTTCAAGTTCAACGTAAGTACGACCTTCAAGTTTAAGGTTAGTACACTCTTCAAGTTCAAGGTTAGTACACTTTTCAAGTTCAAGGTTAGTACACTTTTCAAGTTCAACGTTAGCGAGACAGAGAGAGAAAAATATTAAGGGGAGAGAGAAGGAGAGACAGACAGAGAGAGGCAGAGAGAGAAAGAAACAGAGACAGAGAGACAGAGAGAGGAAAGTCAGAGACAGAGAAATACAGAGATAGAAAGAGAGCGAGCGAGAGACAGACAGACAGAGATAGACAGAGACAGAAACAGAAAAAAAGACAGAGACAGAGACAGAAACAGAGAAAAAAATACAGAGACAGAGACTGAGACTGAGGGAGAGAGAGAGAGAGCGACCGAGACAGAGAGGAAGACAGAGAGAGAGAGAGAGAGAGAGTGAGAGACTGACAGACAGACAGACAGAGACAGAGAGAAAGGAAGAGACAGAGAAAGAGACAGAGAGAGACAGAGAGTGAGAGCGAGAGAGACAAAGAGACAGAGAGACAGAGAGACACAGGAGACACGTCGTGTAAATACCAAGAAACATCAATTTATATACCGCCTGTAAACGTGACTTGCAATATCTTCTCCGATCTCATGTAGCCCTGTTGCGGGTCACGACTCAAGGCTTAGGTTCGCTGTCCTCTGTCGCATGCAAATGAAGAACGAGATTCAACAGAAGAAGCTAAAGAGAAGAAGAAGAAGAAGGAACTCATCTTCATGATGGCTTCCTTTGTTTGTGCGAGAAATCCTCCTCTTCTGCTCTATACTTAATGTCATCATCTGAAGCTAATTCAATTCGCCTATTCTCACATTCATTCTTAACTAAATCTTGCAATATTAAGGGTTACAACGATAATTAGGAGTAGAAGTAGTAGCTATTATAATAGTGTAGTAGCAATACTTGTAGCAGTAGTAGTAATTGTAGTAGTAGTTTCAGGCGATAGTAGTTGTCGTAGTAGTACTTGTAGTAGGTAGTAGCAGTAGTAGCGATAATACTGGTAGTAGTTTTAGTTGTAGTATGTAGTAGTAATAGCGATTATAATGGTTGTAGTTGCAGTTGTAGTATGTAGTACTAGATACGATTAAAGTGGTCGTAGTAGTAGTTGCAGTATGTAGTAGTAGTAGGAACTACTATAATTAATTAATAATAATAATAATAATGATTAATAATAATAATTAATAATAATAATAATAATTAATAATAATAATAATAATAATAATAATTTTCAGACAATTTATTTTCTACATTAGATAATATTGAAGTCCCTGAGGGATCCTGTATACCTCGGGGTATAAAAAAATAATAATTATAATAAAAATAATAATCGTCAACATCATCAAACTGCTACTACTATTACTTCTAAAACGTCAAGTCCCAATCCAATCTCTTACCGTTTTTCCTCCCATACTTTAATTTAATATATCCTCCTTCCATCCCTCCCTCCTCCTTCTGTTCCTTCCTCCCTCTCTTCCTCCCTTCCTCACTCACTCTCCACCATCTTGTAGGACGACACAATGATTGAAGGAACTCTGTTTCAAAGCGCCTCACAGCGCCGTATTTGCTGAAATCTGTCGAAGAAAACACTTCTTCGTCTTCTTCTGGTTCTCTGCCTCTTAGGCAGGTTCAAATGTCCGACGTTGCCACTGTTCTCGATAACACTGTTAAATTGAATCCATGAAAACTTCCTAGATGAAAGACAATGCATGATTAACTGTTCCTATCTTGCCTGGCATCATCCACTGCGCAGGTTGGCGGCTATGATCAGCCTCGATGTCTTGACCTCAATGAAACATTTGCTTTAAATTTCTTCTGTGCTTCGACTTTTGCATCTAAGCCTTAATAGTGCACTAGTGCAGCAACTAGATGTAGCTTAACCCCTATCTAATTACATTCTTGATGGTTGTATTTTATTACAAAATTTAAAAGTTGCAAGAGACCAATATCAAGTGAATTCCCTAGGTGGACTATTAAAACCACGTTACTAAACAAATCGCCAGGTGATTGTTTCATGAGGTGCCTCATATATATAAGGAAATCCAATAAGCTATTATAAAATAGTCACTAGGTGACGGCAATGTAGCGTAAAAATCCATTCAGCTGTTATAAAATAATCGCTTGGTGGCGGTAATGTAACATATGTCCATTTATATTGCATATAAGAGCTATACGATTACGATACATGGATTCACAGATTGAAATCATACTTCGGTCAGAGATTTTATTCTCGACATTCACCGAATCTAAGGGTTAGCTTGGTACAATACAACTGGAGATTTTACTTTCAGCATCTCTTCGAAATAATGATCCACTTGCACGCCTATTGAACACAGTGATAATATAAGTAGACCTTCGCCTGTCTACACTGTCGTTGGGAGTATAAGACTGTGAGGAAGGGAATTCGCCACCCCTTACTTGCCGAAGACAAGACAATCATCTGGTCTTATTTGGTCGTTAGCACTTCATACCAGCGGGTCTTGACCCTCTTCTATAGGTAAGCTTAAGGGTTCTAGGACGTTTCTTCAACGGACGATTCGTCAAGTGGACGATTCGTCAACGGACTGTTCGTCCAGGGGAAATAATAAACTTTTTCCAGTGGAATCAAAAGATATTATATAATCCGGGGGGAATTATGTCCTCGCTTGGTGGAGATTATGTAACAAATTTGCATGCACATATCACTTGATGAAAATAATTATTTGTTTAAATACAAGTTGGATTGATGGAAGAAGTTCTTAGCTGAAATGAAAGTAGGATTGATGACACCTGTCATGAACATTTTATAGACTGCCTACTTACCAACGTAAAGCACGGTATTGAAAAGTTGGTATTGATTTACCAACCTAAAATATGGTTTAACCACAAAATCATCGTTTATACACGTATTGTATTGTATTGTATATATCAATTGATATAGCGCCTCTCGCAGTGGACACCAATCAGAGGCGCTCCCAGTGCAAAGACCCAGAGAAAAGAAAGAGGTCTTCAGACAACGAAAAGAGGCACTTGGCCCACCAGTTTATGAACAGGATTGTGTCAAAGAAGGAAGGAAATAAAATAGTGCAGGGCCAATGAAGGCAAAGGCTCGCGTTTTATCCATAGCAGTTCTCGCTCGCGGGACAAAGAGATCATGCCGGTTTAATGAGCTTAGCGGGAGAAGAGAAGTAGCCGAGGCCGGCAGCCGGATACGGTCGCAGAGATACTTGGGAGCTCGGCCAGTAAACGACTGGTAGATTAAAGAAAGTACCTTGAGCTGAACCCGAGCAGTAAGAGGGAGCCAATGAAGGTGGTCAAACATGAAAGCAGATATGTGGGATGAGCGAGGAAGTCGCTATTAGTCTGGCCGCAGAATTTAGAACAGACTGAAGAGGAGACAGACGAACCTTTGGGAGACCAACCAAGAGAGAATTACAGTAATCAGATTATATTGCAAGTCTAATAATTCTATAACAGCCGTGATCCTCTTTTCTTCTGTGTTTAACTCTTTTTTGCATTAATTTTATTTATCTTTCGTTAGTTTGTTTATTTCTATTATTATTCATCATTTTTATTTTCCTGTATAAATATTAATATGTTATTTTAAATATTATTGTTATTACTGATTAGTTAAGACTCACTTTGGAATAGACTCTTACAATTATTGATCCTCTTACGATTATTGGTTGACTATTATTGAATTTAAAACCCTCAAAGTCCGACTCACACCTCAACGTGGTGAGGGGGGTTCCGCGACAACTCGTCGAACGACATTTCGTATAACGACACTTCGTCTACGACAATTCGTCTAACGACATTTCGTCTACTAGTGTTTCTGTATCCATTACGGCTAATCAACAGAGGCCGCTTTCTTATAGTTTCGCTAAAACGTGCTATATATTCTCGGAATCCAGCTTCTAATTACTGACAAGATTATTTTCATCAATCCAGCTTCTGTTGAATGGAAACCTATTTTCATCCATGCATTTAGGTTGATTTCCAGCATCTATTTACTGTAAAAATTATTTCGATCAATTCAGCTTCTATTTCAACACAGGAATGTTTTCATCAATCTCACTTCCATTTAGGGAAACAGTTTTTTTTCATCAATCCAGCTTCCATTTTAAAGTGACAATATCAAATAACTTAGTAGACGAAATGTCGTTCGACGAAATGTCGCTCGACGAAGTGTCGTAGACGAAATGTCGTTCGACGAGTTGTCGTGACACCGGTGAGGGGTGGCAACAGTCAGTAGGGGAGTGCCTGCTGAGGCTATGCCATCAGTGGTGAAGGCTTGGCTGAAGTACCATCTAGGGCGCTACGCGAGGTGGACAGGCTCAGCAGGAACCCTGAAACAGCTGGCAAACGTGGGCGGCATCGCCGCCTTTGATACCACAAGATAGTGGATATCAGAGCCAGTCCTAAGCCTGGAACTATCTTTAAGGGAGAAGTGTGAAAGTCGAATGGATGGGTGCAGATACTCCAACGGGCCTGCGGCCAATGGATCCGGTGCAAGCGTTGGACACTTACGGGCCTTCGGCCCCTGGATTCTGATGATGATGATGATGATGATTATTATTGAATTACGCATTGTACTAGACCTATATAATGCTTTATCCGTCCACTTGACATTATTTGATTTGCTGATGCACTAGCCTACTGTTTTGTATTTGGGTAATGGCCACTTTCTTCCTTTATTAAAATGGGGCCTTGATAAGCGGGGACCTATTATCCCGGGCATGTCTTACGTCGCATGTGCCAGGAGCGTCCGATAAGTCGATATGACCTCCGACCTAGGCCACACCCTTTTGTCATTCCAGCAAAGGACAGCACAAACTTTCTACCGCGCATGCTGCACTAAAACACTTACTAGCTGCCCTGTGTGGTCTTAAATTCCATATAGTGCATAACAATCCAATACATTAACAATACATTATCCAGGATAGATATGAACATTATCCATAATCTATAACTTGTCAAGGCTCATTTCTTATAACCATAAGTTACGCACTTTTGTCGTTGGCTGCGTTATGACAGCCAGTTTTGAATAACGAAAATACAATCCTACATTGACCCATCTCTCCAGCACTAACTGAGATTCTTCAATGCAATCTTCAATTGCATCTGACTGAATTATCCGGTTTATGTACACGCTACGTTTTGTAACAGTACTGTTCTGGATAATGGATGGATCAATAAAAATGATTTGATTTGATTATTAATTTGGTAATTTTAGTGTATGTTTTCATGATGGAGGTAGCTGTGTATTTTAGCGTATTTTATTATTTCTCTTATCTGGCAACATTATGCGTATTTTAAGTAAATGGAGGCTGGATTGGTGAGAATAATTGTTTCCGTGTAATATTTTATAGAAGTTGGTTTGATTAATAGAATTTTTGCGTAAATAGAAGTTGGACTGATGAAAAGAATTTGGTCAGCGTTTGGGTTATCGTCGTAAATGATTCGCAATTGCATGGGTTTCAGGGTTCGTCGAATACAAATTGCATTAACAAAAAGAATTCTTGATAAGGGGCCGTCCATAAAGTACGTCACGCTATTTTTGACCATTTTTAACCCCCCCTGTCACAAACTGTCACAAAACTCGGACCCCCTAAAGTACGTCACACTTTCGACGGGGAAACTTTTCGAGGGGGGGTAGTGACAGCAGTTTTCCCATGACTTTTCGAGGGGGGGTAGTAACGAGAATTTTTTCCACACCAAAAATTTTCGAGGGGGGGTAGTAACAAGACTTTTCCAAGATTTTTATCCATAAATTTCACACTTTTGTATAAAATAAATTATAAATAAAATTTAAAAAATAAATGTGTGACGTCACGCATGGCCTGACCCCCCTGTCACAAACTGTCACACTTTCTTAAACCCCCTTGGAGCGTGACGTACTTTATGGACGGCCCCTAAATAGAAGTCGGATTGATGAAATCATTTTAGCCTAAATAGACGTGGGATTGAGGAAATAATCTTGCTTAAATAGACCGCTGAATTGATGACAGTTATCATGAAAATCAATCAAAAAACTAAATAGCGGAAATACATGGCTTCCTCACTTTACCGTAATTTTATATAGAAAATTCTTTTTCGTCTTTGATGTAGATATTCGTGAAAGCAAAGACGAAATCCATTAAAGCAGATTCTGCTGTGGTATCATCAGTCCGATAGTGCAATAGGCTACGTATTCGTGTTTACTTATGTGCGTTTATGGATACCAAATTCCATCGCCTGTGTGTCTGATAGCTTGATTCATATGTCTGATAGAAGTGTGTACAAACAGCTTGCATGTGGTTTTACAGTACATGGTGCAGCAAACTGAAATCGAACTAATGGTTTCTTCTTGGCGAAAGTACGAGATACAGCACTAGACCTTGGCATAGAATCTTAAATGATCCATAGTGCAATGCAAAGCCAACCATTTTGACATCATTAATGCAATACGATGTATGTAGTGCGATGGTTTGTTCTTTCACATTGACTAACATAATTATTGTGGTGCAATGCGTTTCGGTGTAGTGCCATTTGAGGCAATGGCATAATGTGATCTTACCTCGAGCATCAAGTCTTCCATTTTAACGAATATGTAATCGAACAAAAACTCCCAGTCGATATCTAACTGCGTAAAGTTTAGGACTCTGAAATTGTCGCGATATTCTGTATCCCAGTAAGGCGGCAAACGGATTGCATCCAAGTTAGGTATTCCCGGACCTGAAACGTTTATTCAGATTTCAAAGTGAACACAGACACTAAAATCACAACACAATTATTAAGAAGAAAATCATAAATTATAAATTATGATAAAAAAGTCTAAGTGCTTCAGATTTTGCTGCATAAAAGAGAATATAAATTTCACGTGAATTTTAGTTCAGTTTCATAGAAAAAAAATTACTATTGTTAATTATTATTGTTATTATTATTATTGTTATTATTTTTTTATGCCCTGATGCATACAGGATTCCTCAAGGACTTCAATGTTATCTATTGTAGAAAGTAGTCTGTAAAGGCCCTATTTATTATTATTGTTATTGTTATTATTATTATTATTATATTTTTTGCCTGAGGTAGTTCTATTCCCTCAGGCTATTAAGACTATGTCCGAAGACGTGCGGTCTTATTATTATTATTATTGTTGTTGTTGTTGTTGTTGTTGTTGTTATATTGTCCATAGAAAAAAAACCAGAGAGTGTGAAGAAACTGCAGGCAAGGTAGAATCCATATATATACATGTAAGTTGGCTTAGTTTTGCATATTTCTGGCTTCTCAAAGGAATGCAACTGCATGCAAAACGTTGGACTGGTGACTTTTGAAACGAATTCAAAATAATTATGCAGTCTTCAAAGGTAAGCAGAGTGCGACTACTGCTCTCGTTTACTGGTACATAAGCATTTCCGCTTAATGCGAGATCATCTTGGAATAAAAAACCAAGGCAGATGAATTGCGAGAAAGTAGCGGCTGCAAAAGGTAAACACAAATCCCCATTCTTAACGATAAAGGTATTCCATGGGCAAGAAATTAATAAGGATAGAAATCAAGGAAGCTCACTGGAAATGGTAGCGATCGAAGCTTTCGAAAGAGTTCATAAGGTCGAGCTTATCAAGATTGAACCTTGTGGTAGGCCAATAAGAAACCGTCGGTTTGCATGTATTGCTGCTGTGTTTACTAACCAAACTGTCCGCACAATAAACTTTTCTGATGCATGACAGTGAAGGAAAATGTCCTTGGACGTAGAGAAAAATAAGATCAATGAAGGCATTCAAACACGGCGATAAGTATTAGTATTAATAAAGTGAGCAAAAATGAGGCTAAAGTAATAAAAATCAGCGTAATGAGAAGCCAATTTCTTGAACAATGATGCTGCTGTCGTCGCTGCTGCTGCTGCTGATGATGATGATGATGATGATGATGATGCTGATGATGATGATGATGATGATGATGATGATGATGATGATGATGATGATGATGATGGTGGTGGTGGTGGTGGTGGTGATGATGATGATGATGATGATGATGATGATGATGATGATGATGATGGTGGTGGTGATGATGATGATGATGATGATGATGATGATGATGATGATGATGATGAAGAGTACTGTTGAAAGCAAGTACAATTGGTAAGCGCACGCTCAAATAAGCCTAATTTATTGAGGAATGACATTTAATTCATAAATTTTAGACGAAACTAAAGTGAAATTCAATATCTTACCAAAAGAAGTAAAAGCTTTCTTGCTCATAAAAAACTCGGAACAGATGGTTACCGTAGGAAAGCGGAGAAATCGGTTGTAAGCCAGGCGATAGTTGACGTTGGTTGGATATGTCAGATAATAGGATATTCGATCGTAAATCTGGAAAACCATGAAACCTGTTCCGAACAGGAGAAGCATTGTCCACACAACCTTCCGGATAATGGAGCCGACTCTATAGGATGATGGCTTGACCAAGTAAGACAAACCCACAATGGATACTTCCTGTGCAAAGATTTCCAACCGACGTCTCATGGCCATTCTCAGGATCTTGAGGAAACTCACTTTCTCATCATCCGTGATGGTTATATTCATCTCCTCCCTTATCATTTCCATGCCGCCATCTGGACTTTGTTGAACTTGATCGGTCTGGCATCCATCACTGACCGACTCACTTTCACAAATTCTTGTACTTTGTCGTGAGTTTACCTGACTTTCATGCGCTACTGACCCTTCCTCATTTCCTTTTCCGTTTTCAATATCTCCGCCGATCTGAGTTGACGACGTTTCGCCTTCCATCATGTACTCGAGCGTGAATGGATGGCTCATCTTTAACTGTTTCTACAGATTCAACAAAATGTTTTGCTTTTACCATTGTGTAAAAGAACGACAACTCTCATCCTAAAGAATATGCGTTGCGATGGCAATCTAGAGGTGTACGGCCCCAATCAAGAAATGGGTTTCCGCTACATCTCAAGTCCGTAGTGCGGCATCAGCCAACTGTCAGATTTTGGTTTGCATTTTTCTGAGTGGAGTGACTGATTGGACTGGGTTAGAATTAAGACAAAATAGTCGTGCTTTTAAATCTATTTCAATTAACCTTTTATCATTTTTCAGTTTTAAAAGTAGCCTACGAACTACACACTGTGTCATTAAATCTGAATCTGATGCGGAAATTATTTTAAAAAGTAAGTAATTTCTTTATTAAACCAATTGCATATCCGCACTGTGATGTACATAATTATGTCACAAGAACCATCAACTATCAATATGAGTACAACATTCTAACTATAAAAGTCTTGCCCTGTAAATTACCTGCAAGGGGTAGGCAACGGTCATGCGATCGCGGTCGCAAGGTATATTGCTGGGGCTTTTTGGTGGAAGTAACCTATGCAGCAAGTGGCCTTGGTTCATCAGGACCGTAGAGGAAAGACGGTTGTCGGCTTCAAGACAAAGTCACTCAAATGTTGGATAGTCATTAGCAAGGTTTTTGTCTAGTTTTTGTTTCTTGTCTAGTTTTGTTTCCCATTAAGCTTGTCTTCCTATACTTCAAACAATTACTTCTTGATCTCCCACTTCCTATACTAAGTTCCAACAATTACTTCTCGATCTCCAACCATCTTTATTAATTATCTTGTACTTAGGGACCCTACCTAGCGGGATTCTTCTTTCCCTTCAGGGCACCCATTGACTCCAAAAAATGCCTACTATTATCTGTGTTTGTTGTATATATTACTTGTTGCAAAAATCTGTTCATGTATCTCATGTACCATTCATTTGGGAGCAATAAACTGAAACTGAAACTGAAGGTACGGGGGGCTGATTAGCTTCCTTATTACTGACTGGAGTCGGCTCCTATCCTGTTGTCCCGCAAATCCCCGCCATGCTGGGGCAGCATAGAGGAAAAGAGCCACTGTTTTGCACGTACTACATCATAAAGTTGCGGACCCGTGCAACAAGAATGGGCAGAGCATAACATTGATTGTCTTGCCTTACAGCATATTCGGGTTATTTGCGGCGCAACGCTAAGAACCTCTGTAAACCAAAACCCAAATACATTCGGGGTCAAGGTCCTTAGGCAGGTCAATTTATGGTTTAACCATCTACAAATTGATACAAAATGTTTTTCAGTTGATTTTGATACTATTTGGCATGCTTATTAACATAGTAAAAGTCTACGCTGTTCTGACCATCGTAAAAGGGTCATTTCCAAGATGGCGTCCAAGATGGCTGCCTGGAGCGAAAATTAGCCAGTCATCGTCATCATCTGACTCCTCCAGAAGAAACTTGTTATATTACTTGTCACATGTTGTAACTTGGCACAGTCCGCAGATGGAAGTACATGGTAATCCGCAGATGGAAGTACATGGTAGTGCATTTTTTCTACAAGAGCAGCGGAGTGTCTTACATGAATTGAAGGGTGTCACGACAACTCGTCGAACGACATTTCGTCTACGACACTTCGTCTACAGACATTTCGTCGAACGACATTTCGTCTACAAAGTTATTTGATATTGTCACTTTAAAATGGAAGCTGGATTGACGAAAAAAACTGTTTCCCTAAATGGAAGTGGGATTGATGAAAACATTCCTGTGTTGAAATAGAAGCTGGATTGATCGAAATAATTTTCCCCAAATAGAAGCTGGAAATCAACCTAAATGCATGGAGGAAAATAGGTTTCCATTCAATAGAAGCTGGATTGATGAAAATAATCTTGTCAGTAATTAAAAGCTGGATTACTGAGAATATATAGCACGTTTTAGCGAAATTATAAGAAAGCGGCCTCTGTTGATTAGCCGTAATGGATACAGATACACTTGTAGACGAAATGTCGTTAGACGAATTGTCGTAGACGAAGTGTCGTTAGACGAAATGTCGTTCGACGAGTTGTCGCGGAACCCAGACTATCGCGGAACCGAATTGAAGCAGTTGCGATGAGTGACCTTCAAGAGAATGACTGGATCATGTAAATCCCAATATCAGCAAAGTGCAATGCTGCAATGCAGGACGTCATCAACCTGTTATACTCTAGATCAAAGCAACATAAGGAATTGAGGGAGGCAAGGATGATCAGTGTGAGCATCTGACAAGTTTCGAACTGATCTTTTCCAAATCAACAAGGCCCCTGCTCATCCATGTTGATATGGGGGTTGAAATGGACAAAGGACTACGTGCTCTTGAAAAAGTCCACTTTCACGCGTCAGATCTCCAGAGGTCTTCAGCGACCTCATCAGCGTCTGCTCAGTGACAAGATCTGAGCTGAGACCAGCCCAACAAGACGGAACTGGGGTTGGAACCTGCAGCATAATTGGTTCATACCAGTTATGTCAGTGATGAACACTGACATAGCTGGTACGATGACGATGACTCATGACTTGAATCAATGTAAGCTATGTAACTGTAAATTGTATGACCATTGGATTTGCCAGAAAATCATATATATATTTATATATATATATATATTGTCATTAGCTGAACGCTAGGCAATAAAGCTTACAGTTTGACAAAAAAAAACAACTTAGGTTGAAGAGTGCTTGGGATATACACAATTTTAGCTCCAGGCAGCCATCTTGGACGCCATTCTGGAAATTACCCTTTTTCAATAAATTCATTTCATTCATTTCAGATATTTATATAGCGCCCCTTCAAGATTTCTATTCAGAGGCGCTCCCGACTACAGCGCGGACACTGAATCGGAGCGCACGAGCAATTGCGAGTGAAGGACTTGCCCAAGGTCCCTACGCGGCGGTTTGAGGTGGATTCGAACCCGCAACCCTCCGGCTGCAAGGCACCGAACATACCCCTACACCACCGCGCCCCATTATAGACTTTTAATTACTATGTTTATAGCATGCCAAATGGTAACAGATTACATTTAGAAACCATTTGTATCAAATTTCTAGGTTGGGATATAGACAGTTTTGGCTCCAGACGGCATTCTTTGGCGCCGTCTTGAAAGTAACAATGGTCAGAACAGAGTAGGCTACTTGATTTGTTTATAAGCATGGAAAATGGTAACAGATTCCATTGAGAAACCTTTTGTGTCAATATTCTAGGTTGGGATATAGACAATTTTGGCTCCAGGCGGCCATCTTGGACGCCATATTGGAAATGATCATTTTTCCAGTGGTCAGAACAGAGTAGACTTTAACTATGTTTATAAGCATGCCAAATGGTAACTGATTCCATTGAGAAACCTTTTGTATCAATTTTCTAGGTGCATTGGTCGTACGTTCCGCTTCGCCTATCAACCGGTGCAGACAGGTGCAGCTACAACCAAATGGCGCGTAACGCCTTGTCATAGAAAACTCTACCTAATTGATCTAATTGATGTTTCTTCACAATGGTTTCATGGACAACAGTCGACCAGACGACACACAGACGCCATAGGTTTCAATTGAGGCAGAAAGACTAAGATAATGGAAAACTGGAGGGGCGAAGGTAAGGAAGAAGCTAGACGGATGGAGGGATAGCAAGGAATAGAAGCAGAGGAAAGAAGAGAGGGAACTAGACATCAAAGAGCAGTCGACGAAGGAGGGAAATAATAGGGGAAGGACCGGAATGAATAGAGGAGGGAGGTAAGGAGGTAGGAAGGAAGGGAAGGAAGGAAAGAGATGCAGCGCGGTTGAGAAGAAGAATAGGAGTGATGAGTGAAGAAGGGAAAGCATGAAGCAGACAGACAGTGAGAGTGTGACGGAATGAGAAATGGAGGGTGGGAGGCAAAAGTAGCGATAGGAAATCGCAGTGGTACAACGGAGGACTTTTAACTTCGATCGATCGCCTGATCCCGTTGGTAGGATCACTATCTATCGTCTCTTAATTATATCTCTTATACATTTCAGATATTTATATAGCGCCCCTTCAAGATTTCTACTCAGAGGCGCTCCCGACTACAGCGCGGACACTAAATCGGAGCGCACGAGCAATTGCGAGTGAAAGACTTGCCCAAGGTCCCTACGCGGCGGTTTGAGGTGGATTTGAACCTCGGCCCCTCCGGCTGCAAGGCACCGAACATACCCCTACACCATCTAGTACAAGTACAGTACACGTCGTTATCGAGACGATTACCGACTAAATGAAACATCTCAACGCTCGATGGTCAGTTGGCTCCCATCCGAGACGTTCAATATCGTCCTTCTCCTCCAACTTCAGACGAAGAAGTTCTTCAACTAATTGCCACGTCAGCTGTTCTTACGTATTGCGCATGCGTGGAAACGTTAAGTGTTCCGTGACCGTTTCACTTCAAAATCAGCCAATGGCATGGTTCCAACACGGTTGCGTAACCACGTCGTTCAATCAGCTCTACTTGTAACGATGTCCTTGACCCTTGCCCATCACTTCTTGTCAAGATGTAGGCCTATATATAGAAGTGCTAAACGTTTGTTAAAGTAGAGATAGGATTTTAATTAACATTGATAATTGATGTAAATAACTTAATTTAGTGCGTCCGGAAGGAAGTTAGGGTAGAAAGATGTGAACGTTGTATATTTCAGGGAAGAGTTGACGATCAGCAGATGATGAAGAAATGAGTTTGCTGAGTGGAGAGGCGTAGAGAAGAAACAGCAGAGGACCGAGAACGGAACCTTGAGGAACACCGTAGGTGAGGGTGTGCGGATTAGACGAGTATCCGACGGCATTAAATGTGAATCTGAGGCGCGGATAAGCTGCCAGGAGAAGATGCAGTTAGATATCCAAGTGCTTGAAAGCAAGGAGAACTAGTGAGTGTGGGGAGGCTTTTTGAAGGAAGGAAATGCATTTGAGCTACGAAGGCAGTTGATTCCATTCCTTGGGGACAGAGGCGTGGAATGCACGAGAGCAAATAACTATTGATGATCGAAGGCAACGATGAGGTATGTAAGGAGTTAGTAGTGAATAAAGGTAATGAGGTGTGCTGGTGCTGAGGGCTGTGTAGGTCACACAGTCCAATTTAAATTTTATTCTGAACGCAACGGCAAGCCAGCGCTGTGTGCAGCAGACTGAATAGGACTGAGGACACGCAGCACTACGCAGGCTAAGGAGTTTTGGATGCGTTGTAACCTGTTGACTATAAAAGCTTAATGATCCATAATATGTGCGCACTCATACATACAGCGCGATTCTTACGCACCAGAGCTTACGACGTCGATTACAGTTAATTGGCTTATCCTGCATCTCCTTTAAGATAATTTTATATGACCAGCCAAAGACTCCGACTGCGCATGTAGCCTACATCTAGATCAAAATGTTACCTTTTAACATGATGCATATATATATATATATATATATGGAATGTTAAAGGTAACATTTTGATCTATATATATGGATACGGATGTTAAAAGGTAACATTTTGATCTAGCTGTATTATATATATATATATATATATATATATATATATATATATATATATATATTCTGGTCATTTATATTTATACCTGACGTTTTATTTATTCTCTGCAGAACAAATTTATTGATCTGATTATCATTGATAGACGGAGCACATGAACATAATGTATGTGACTCTCTGGCTCTCTTCTGCATTATTTCAACAGTTCTGTCTTGATGGATTATAATTTTTAGCGATTTATTGGTTAAGCCTACGTGCTAACTACGTCAATACCACTCCGTGATAATTGTGCCAGGTAGTGCCAGTCCCAGGCCTGGGTTAAAGGGGAGAGCGACGTCAACGATTCTGACAGCCATAAGAAACTACAACTATTGCCGTCGAAGTGCAAGAGGGCGCCTTGATTCATGTGGAAGAATTAAATGGAAATTAGCATTGCTAAGTCTCAGCCTTTCAAGATGTTCCGTTTTAAGAAAAAATATTGTGTATCGTTTTGAGTAAAATATTTAATATTAACAGGTGGCTGAACGACCCAAAGGTTTAGCCAATTTAGCATAAATGATAGAAGTAAAAACCGTTTGCCATTAGTTTCAGTAATTCATGCAAGAAATATAGATGTAATGAAAACTGTTGTTTATCTAACAGTCCTGAACCAATGCAGAACAGTCTTTAAAATCATGCTATGCATTATAAAATTTTATAAATTTGAACTAGGCCTAGCGTTTATTTTCACGATTCGGTTAAGTTTCCACGACTTTTTGGATAATTTTAAACGCTAAATTTTTCGTCACTCATAAACCGCCTACGACATTGAATATCAAACTTAAAAAAATTCAAACTAAGGAGGAATCGAAGCCTTAATTTGAATAATGACGTCTTTAAACTGTGATTATATTGTGACGTCATAGCATGGTTGTGATGTCATACACACTGTCATCTATTTAGTCCTTCTCATGATGGTTTGCACTTCGGGCAACGCAGCGTATCTATAATTATTCTCTCTTTGAAATTAACTCAGCAATCGATAGTATTTTGAATCTAACAGCAGCAGCTCTTCACTAACATCACGTATAGGCCTACATATTGTTATTGTAAGTGCTTATTTATATAAAGTCTCTTGCAGAAAACTCATCATAGGTGCAGCTGTCGAAGTCATTATAGGCCTACAAGATCTTCCAAAATGACGGCATAGAGATGAGATGATAGTGTAACAGTTCCATGGATGCCTGTTCAGAATAAGAGGATACAACCTGCAGCTGACCTTGTGTTGTTGTAGAGCGAAGATTAGAATGACGCAAATACACGGCTCTCTGATGTGGGATGGAGCATATTAAGCGAACAGGCAGTTACACATCAGCATCATAATCTAAAATTCAATGGTCTTTGCATGGGCAACCAATTGCGCTCTGCGTGGACGTTGTTAGATGAGAAACCTTGAAATACCCCGGATTACCGAAACTGTTTAAAACAGTTTGAAGTCATTTAATCCGAGAAAGATGGAGGCCCGCATGCATTTTCGCCGATCCAAGGGGAGTAGAGCAAATATTTTCGGACTAATCAGGATAATTTATCGTTTTAAAGCTCTAAACTATTTTATATAAAATAACTTTAAATAGAAGCTGGATTGGTGAGAATAACTCTTGCTTCAGTAGAAGTTGGATTGATGAAAATAATTCTTCCATTAATAGAAGATGGATTGAAGAAGAAATACTTCTTGTTTAAATAGAAGCTGGATTGATGAAAAATATTTCTTGCCTAAGTAGAATTTGGATTGATGACAGTTATCCTAGACATTCGTATTGAAATATCATGTATATAATATTATTAAGAAAGCAAAAACGATAAATTACCCTGACTAGTCCAATTTTTTTTGCTCTACTCACCTTGGATCGGCGAAAATGCGGCCCGCATAGATGGCATTACCATAGTCCACCCTATATAGTTCAGACGAATGTATGCTGAAAGATAGCCTATAAGCATCTTTGACTGACAGCGATTGACGTAGAGTGCGATATTATGGCTAAGATGATGAAAGCATGGCCGACATAATGTCTTCATATGCTCAGAGAAGGTAACTTTCTAGTCGAGTTTAATACACAGGTGACGCACTAAAGTAGAGAAGAAGGCACATGGCAAGTGAAGCCGTAAGTTACGCAAGTCTTTCGTTGGAGCAGTCGACGTTTACCAAGCCAGATCCGTTGCTCTTTTCATGGAGTGAGTCCGAGGCGGTAGGAAGACATCAGTGCAGCAAGCGCTAAAAAGATTGCCGCTGCAGCTTTGCCGTGAATAAAATAAATGCCTGAGCACCGTCAGCATATTGATAAGCAGCAACACATAGGGAAGAGAGAAGGTGGCTTAGGTCTGCACGATAAGGATAGAAAGCAGAGGACCTAGTTTGGAACCACGTGACAGCTCAAACGAGACCGAAATATCATGAAAGAGTAGAACCTAACACCATCAACTGGGTGCGAGCAGAGAGAAAGAAGCACAACTGCTGAAGAGGACAACCCACAATACCATATGCCCTAAGCGCTTCGGTCTGCAATTATACCAAAGGCCACAGTCATTTCAAAGATAGCAAGCAGTTTACCTGTCCCCGAACGATGGTACCATGTAAATCAGGTGGCACAGTAGTTAAGCCATCTGAAAACAGGTTGTCGTTTAGGTAATAAGGAATACTACAGATTACATGTACATTGCAATGACACAATTTTACCACCGTCGTCTCATTCCTCTCAATCATCAGAATTATAGACATTATAATATTCAATCGTCTGCCTCATAAATTTATCCTTTATGACAATTAATACCAAAATTTCACAGTTTATGAGAATTTCCAATTTTCATTCTTCACCTTAATTCGATTACAAAAAGGAAACTTGTCCACAACATGGAATTTTTGCATTAAACAATAATTATTGCATGTTTTGTCGACTATTTTTTTTTAGCTAATCGTTCGTGTTGAAGAGTATAATTATATGCAATATTGAATAAGCCAAATTTCTGGCGTCTGATATAGCTTAAATTAATCTCGGGAGTGTACTATTCGAAAGAAAAACTCCGCCACTGTTCGCTTTCTGACAGTGCCAGTCCCAAGCCTGGATAAAGGAGGAGGGCGACGCTAATGGTCTTTGTTACCACACAGCTAGTCGTTAAAAAGGAACACACACACTGTGATGAAAAGTTAGACAAGTCTACCTAGCTTAAATAATATAATCTTACACAAAGGCCGGACAAAGGGCAGGCATATTAACCAACTTCTAATGAAAATGAAAACGGGACAAGAGTCTAATTTATTTCTGCTGCTGCCACACTTCATACAAACAGTCGGGAGTGAGAGTGAACCTATGTTCCCTCAAGTCACTTAATGACGAACTCCCAACTATGATAGAAACCAGCGCTGGGAATTGTGACCAGACTTGTATACGATACATAAAACTCGAGACCGAGACAGTGGGTCCGAGACCGAGACGAGACACAAGGTCCGAGACAGGTCAAGACAGTTCAAAACGAGTGAAATGCACATTGGACCCAAATCCCGAAACAATTTTTCTCTCAACTTTTGAAGTCTAAAACCAGCGACAAGTCACTGAAATCAGCCGATCACCTGAATTGTATAAACTATAAAAACAAATATTTCAGCCATTCTGAAATCTTCTAATTGATTCTGAAATTTAAACCAACAACATAGGCTACCATATAATTATAAGCGACATAAGTCACATCACTCACCTTGAGAAACTAGATGTTGTACCAAGCTTATGTTGTCTTTACACAAACGGCATGGCATTTATTCTGTTTTTCATTGATTTCCAATTGCGTGAATACAAATTTCACTATTTCAGGTTCTTTGTGAGACATTTTAAGATAGTTGGACTGAAAGTGCAAACTTAAACGTTGCTTTATCTCTACACAATTGCCTTTATAAAATATTCGTACATAGGCCTATATAACTCGCGAATTATTATTGCATTGCACCCTATAAAAAGAAACATCGACGCTCTAAACTTCAAGTGGCTTATAACAGTATCTAGTCTACAATAATTAATTATTAGCCTACGCTCCAGAATATTTATAAGATACATTCATAAATTAACACAAGCAGAAAAAGCGTAGGCCTATACTTAGGCTACACACTACACAGTGGTCTATATTCACCCTTACGAAGACGAGGTCAGAAGAAAGAAGGGAATTGTCTCCGCTTTTCCGACTCCTTCTCTTCAGACACGGTCTGCCTCCGTCAGTCCTTCCGTCCGTCTTCAACCGAATGCGTCCTACAGCTCGCTCTGACGTTCAGCGACTGACTACAGACTCCCTCTAGGCTCTAATCGATCTTTGCTCTCATACTGCCATAGACAGCCTGACTGACTTAAGAAAGACTCGCTCTAATCGATCTTTCTCTCATACAGCCAATACTTTCACAGCAGGCCTAACTCAGGTACGCTGGCCTTATAGATGAAGGCCATTCTATGACAGTCATTGAACACGACGTGACTTAGCAATGCAGCAAAAACTGCGATGTATTTAGCCCGCTAAAAGCACTAGGCTGCCTAGTTGTCAAATTTTCGTGCATTGAATGCATATGGAACGATCTGTTATATTATTTGCCAAAGTATGGAAGCCTATGTCAATCTACTGGCGCAGCGCCATGAAATATATCGGCTTTCGTGACGAACGAATTGCATTGTCTAACTATTGAGGCTCGTATCGACTTTAAGACCCACTATAACAGCGTTTTCCAAAGTGTGGGTCGCGAGCCGATTTTTGGTGGGTCGCCAAAAGTTTTTGAAATGTGATTTTTAAATATATAAAAATCATAAAAAATGGGAAAATGAAATATGAAAAAATTTGAAAATGTTTAAAAATTAAGGCACAATATTACACGCATATTATAATTATAGGCCTACGGAGTTATGGATTCGACAAAGTCCACAGTGAAAACTTGAACAGGCAATCGTCCGCAGCTCAGCGTTGCCATCTAACGACAATTATAGCGCGCATCTAAATGTAAATGATCGCGTTTTACTGCTAATTTTTTCAATGAATTGATCGGGTGAGATCCTTCACCACCGCTCGCTCGTTTGAATAGACGCCAGTGGCGTAAATCACGGGGGACATAGTTTTCACTGGGGCTTATCTCCCCAAGTTTTGACTGGGGCTTATCTCCCCCAAATGCAAAAATCCGGCCTCCGAAAATTCTGTCCCCAAAATTATGTACAGACAGTGCCAGCCTTTAATATATTGCGGGCCCTGTGCAGAGTGAACTGTACGGGCCCCATGACACAAGTCAAATTGTTTTTCATTGCTAATCATTATTATATATAGACATATAATAATATACATATTTAGCACATATGTGGGTATATTTATATACACACATATGTGTGCTAAATAACATGTTACAACTTACCCCAGCTCATTTGGTACAGCCAACCCCGCTGGTACATGAATCTAGTTTTTATTTCATATCCTTGGAACCAATCAACTTCAGACAGTATCGTTCATACAGACGCTGCTTGGATGACAACTAGGCTATAACCAGCGGCGCCGCCAGAATTTTAATTGTGTACGCACAATAGGCAGGAGGCGTACCACACTTAGGTCGGGTCCCGAAGACGAGGTGTGTGGGGGTACGATTAAGGAGCGTCCGAAGGTACGATCGCTGAGGCGAACAGCGCCGATTGGGGAGGGGTTGGAGAGCCTCCCCACTTCTAAAACTTTTTGAATTTCCACACTGTAATGGTAGCAGTTTAAGCAGTCATCTGAAAATAATTGCTCTATAATTTTAGCGCTGGTAGGAACCAGCTATCACTCGTAGCTAAGATGTAGTTTGAGTCGTGTTTGAATTTGACTGCGGACAATAATAGCAAACCAGACATTTATTGAAATGAATATAAAATCTAGAAAATACGTTCAATTTCCAAGAACGCCCATAAGCCTTAAGGTAGACTTATTGCTGACCAGACACAATTAGCAGAAATAGTTTACAAATGGTACACAAACCATGCAAGAAGGATTCAACTACCGAATCGTGAAGCCATGACATTGTGGTGATGACGTAGTTTACTAAATGTTCAAGGAACAAAACATTTTAGATTTTTGTAAATTTGAAAGATAACACTCAAGAGAAGCCATTTGCGTGTACAAATATAATATTTGCAATGCTCATTATTATATGATAGTATCATATATTATAATAGTAAATAATATCATTATAATATTATAACGGTTCATATAATATTATAAGGTTAACAACAACTCAAAACTATTATTATTTTGTTATATATCTGGGGAAATACATCCTGGGAGAACCTTGATTGAACACTCATTACTGAACAAGAATCCTTTCATCACTGCACTATTCAAGCTATCACTGCATATTTTGTGTAGCACTGCACGTTAAAACAAGCCGTGCCATAACCATGAGGTATTAACTCCGCCACTGTTTGTACTGTGAAAGTGCCAGTCCCAAGCCTGGATAATGGAGGAGGGCGACGCTAATGGTCTTTGTTACCACACAGTCGTCGTTAAACAGTAAACAAGCAAGCAAACATGAGGTAATATCCTCTGATGCATCGCAAACCTTGAGGCTTCGTCTAATGATGGTAGGCCCTATACGACTACTATAGCAGCATCATTTGGAAAATTTAGCAGGGTCTGTCGAAATCGTTTTAGGGGTGGCCTGCTGCTTGAAATTATTTTCTTATATAATATAGATTTCTAACCAACTAGGTCCAACAATATCCATCATAGGCCTACAAGAAAAATTATTCGAAACGAACTGTTGTTAATAATGACGTTACTGATGTGCTTGCACTACTATGCTTAGTAAGTTAGTAGGTTCCTTAGTCTATTACTACTAATTCACTAAATATAAATGTAAATGTAAGTCTTCGAAAATTTCTCTGCCCCCACAAAGGCCACAGCAAGGTCAGCTTAATCACCGGAACTATATCAAATCAAGTCCGCAATAGCCAAATTCCTCTGTTCGTTCCGGTGCCAGGTCAAAATCCGAGGAGGTCAAGCCGAGGAGACAGCATGCATGATGCTACGGTGGTAATCGGTGATGATGGTGGTCGTGTGGTGGCACATGAGTAGAATCAGGATAGGAGAGCTTGAAGAGTTCGGTTTTTAGTCGTGAGTGGAATGCAGCAGAGGAGAGTGCAAGCGGAGGAGAGGTTAGATTAAGAGGTGAGGTAGGAGGCTGAGACTTTTTGGAGTCTTTTGGGAGTCCGTTCCAAAGAGCAAGTGCAACGGTTGCAGAATTTCAGAGAGGTTGAGACTGGAGGCCGAGATAGTTAACCCTCAGGCTATCAAGCTTTTTGTAACACTGACTACCAAGGGGGTGGTTACCACCCCCTTGGATTTCGTGTTGTTTGGTTCCACATATCATAACTTGTAATATATCATTGGGATTCAGCATTGATTTCTGCACAGAATGGTATATTTAATTGTACATTATGTGAATGCACCTCGAAATTACAGCATTTTTAACAAAGGAATCGATAATTAGCGATATTTTATATTATTTCGTACATTTTTTACTTTTTGGACAAAAAAATAAGATTATGTGTGTTTCTTTGAAACTGATCTATGAATCCAAGATACACAAATACATCCCTACACATGTTTATATACGTATAAATATGCATCCATACATATATATCCATACATATATATCTGGCTTTTACATTGTGAAGCTGTATTCAGCCATTTTCACACAGATTACGCGTATTATTATTTATTTTGATCACTTCCGGTTTTCAAAAGACAAACATGGTAAGTATGCAAATGAAGCCCTCCCCTCTAAAGAATGGTATATTTGTTTCTCTTCTGGGAAGAAAACTGAATACGCTACAGACAAAAAAACTAAGGGAGAGTCCTTTCATTCAGCCATTTTTTGACGCATGTTACGGGTATTATTATTTATTTTGATCACTTCCGGTTTTCAAAAGACAAACATTTAAGTATGCAAATGAAGCCCTACATTCCCTCTAAAGAATGGTATATTTGTTTCTCTTATAGGAAGAATAGTCAATAAGCTACAGTCGAAAAACTAGGGGGTGGTATCCACCCCTGGTGCCTCGGGTATATCGGGTATAACTTTTGAATGGCGTGAGCTACCACCATGGTGTTTACCTCAAAATGTGCGCCAATGAATCTGCTACAGCTACCTAAAATGCAAAAATTATATTCCATACGAAAACAAAAATTATGCATAAAAAACATAGGGGTGGCAACCACCCCTTGGTAACCTGAGGGTTAAAGCTATGATGATGAGCGAGTAGAACCAGGCGGTTAAATGGAGCTGTCGAATGTAAGAGAGTTTAGATCGAGATTTGAAGGGCGTTGTAGATAAGAGATAAATTTTGTAATGGATGCGCTGAGGGACTTTTAGCCAATAAAGTGATTTGAGAACAGGGGTTACGTGGTGGTGTTTGGGAATTCTGGTGACTGTTTGCAGGCGTTTCATATGAGAAGGGTCGATGTTGTAAAAAAAAGGGAGTTACAGTAGTGGAGTTTTGAATGAACAATTGAAGTGGCTATTGTACACGCGGTCTAGTAGTCAAGTAGTGCGCGCAATTGACAAAAGTCACGGATTTACATATAGCAGGTGCGAGATGTGATCGGAAAAGGTAAGGTTCTTATCGAAAATGATTCCAAGATAGCGAACAGGAGAAGAGTAAGGTACGGGAGAAGTGAGATATGTCGGACAAAGGTCGGGAGGATAGGCTATTGCTTGTTTAATTGCTCGCGGAGGCCAATAATGAGAAGTTCTGTTTTTGAAGGGTTAAGACATAGCAGGTTAGCGGTCATCCATGCTGAAATCTGAGTGATTGTGTTGCGTTAGTGATTTAGTGCATCTGGAAGGCAGTGAGGGGAAAGATATAATGAATTAGTTGTGAGCAATGTTCCCTCTAAGCTGCGCGTGCGCGCGCACACAGAGGTCGTGAGATGAGCGCACACAAGAAAACATGGAGCGCACACACTAAAAAGTTTGTAAAGGTTAGGCCACATTACAATATATCTCTGAAACACTTATTTTACTAATAAATCTATTTTTACATGTAAAACTTGTTAAATTCCTTAACTCCATACTGCGTTATATTTTAAACAAAAGCTAAAATTTTAAGCAATGTACATGTAGCCTAGGCCTAAAAAGTGAGTTGAAGACACGTTAACGTTGATTATCCACCGAATCCGCAATGCGCGCAGAATTTTACTCTCCTTGTAAAAATGTTGCACAAAAGAAATTTTATGTGCACACAGACTCCCAGAAATTAGAGGGCTCACAACTTGTGAGTCGTCGGCATAGAGGTGATAAACAGCAGAGGCTGAGGAATGAGTTTGCCAAGTGGGGAGGTGTAAAGAATGGACAGTAAAGGACCGAGAACAGAGCCTTGACGAACACCGTAGGTGAGGGTGTACGGATTAGATGCGAGACCAGCGGCATTGATAGAGAAAGAGCGTGAGGAAAGGTATATGAGATATAAACCATTAGATGGTGTTAGACTGTTAGTTTACCTATTAAAACTGGTGTCTAAGTTATTAGAATTTTGTAACTTAATAATATTTTACTTTTTCTTTTGCAATTTTTCATTTCTTAGCCTTTCAGCGCTGTACGCACTTGCGTAAGTGCATACGCCTCCCGGCGCCCCTGACTATAACTATAACTAACTAAAAATAATACTAATAATAACTATAACTAAAATGAAAAGCTATTAACTATAACTGTAATTATAACTAAAATAAAATCTGTAAGGTGAATCACACTGTTAACGTTTGACTTTGCAAACGCACTTAAGTTTCTAATTCTCACTGCATCTGCTCAGCATTAACCTAGCCTACAACCGATTAGTGTTTCTTGCAACAGGGTTGTCAATTGTTGCACTGGTCGACTTTTTCTGCTGCAGATATGAATGCTAACCTTAAGCTACGTCGAAGCAAGGAACATCATTTGAATCTAATTTATATTCATGCACTAATAACTCCTTACATCCCTCCTCGTTGCCTGCGATCATCAAGTAGCCTACAGGTCTTCTAGCTGAGCCACGATGCAGAACAGTTATGGGCTCTCGTGCATTCCATGCCTCTGCTCCAAAGGAATGGAATCGACTACCACTCTCTTCGTAGCTCAAATTCAATTCCTTCCTTCAAAAAGCCACTCAAAACTCATATTTCTCCTTGGCTTACAAGGATTTGGAAATCTAAGTGCATCTTCAGTCATTCTTCACCTAGGGGCTGACCATCCGCGCCTCAGATTCACATTTCGGTGTGGCCTTGCGCGCGTTACAAATTTATTTAATAATAATAATAATAATTTCGAGCAAGCGAATGAAGGTTCAGATTGTCAGCTAATGCAAGGGAGTGTTAAGGAGTTCAGCTTCCCAGCTAATGCAAGGGAGTGTTAAGGAGTTCAGCTTAGTTTTTACTTTGTCTATAAATACCGGTACGTGAAAGCACAGCTATAGACCGAACGACAAACTATTAACGTGGCTGTTACTAGCACTTCATAAACTTTATCCGCTGTAACAGTAATTCAACAAAAAGAGAAAACTATCTCATTAAGTGACCAAATGGTAAATCCTCTTTAAATCAAATGTTTCAAATCGATTGAATGATTATGGTTTATGAACCAAATGTCCAAACACTTTCCGTAGTTAAATAACCTGCGAAGGCAGCAAGATTTACCTAAACGCGTCAAATCCTTCATCAGTGGAGCGTGACCCTCATAATTATAACCTGATATGAGCGAACGTTGGCATATCCTTCATCTGTTATCCGACGGCGCAGTTGAGGTCGGACTGAAGAATTCTGCATCCGTGCCGACGAACTATGAGCCAAGGCAGGTCTGCAAAGATTGAAGTACAGTAATAGAAGGGCTTCAGGAAGAGGAATGCACGAGTAGCCAATCTCTGCGGTACTACACGGCAGATTGCGCCTAATGACACGTATTGGACGCATTCGATAAATGACAGAACTTGCTGTATAGGTTCACGGAGCTTGCCATTGAGAGTCCACCGTCCTGTAGGACAACCAAAGTCCTGGACGACGAGTTGCTAGTTACAGTCTCGACTGAATCGCTTCTTCGTCAATCCTATGTAATACCTCCTTTTGTGTGTCTATCTAGATGAATTGCGTCTTCGTCTGGTTCAACCGGAGCCAATTGGTAGACATCGAAGATTGTACTTCTCTCATGTACTCGAGTTCACAGCAGTGGTGACAATAAATTGTCTGTGTATATAATTATTATGTGCAGTAGCGACCAGAATACTGAGACTTATTATTCGCCAAGTGGAACTTGTGCCCAAGGCCGCAGCCATACAGTATGAGTAATAATGAGTCCATGGTCATCATCATCATCATCATCATCAGTTTGTCCAGCAAGGACTTCGATTGAGGTGCTGAAGTCTTTGATCCCGTCCTTTCAGAATCTCGAAAAGACCAAGATGACACTGTGTAAGAAACTAATTTCAGTTTCATGCTTTTTGTAGGTTTCAATTCTGACGAGAAATGCAGTTCATCAGAGGTCGATAAATAATTCATCTGGCGGAGTATTTCCATGGTTCGTACAATGCTCTAGAAATCTCCGCTCCATTTCAAACAATTCATCGCATATTCCACATCCATAAGGTCTTGCCGTAAACGGTTTCGTGTATCCCAATGACTTCATTTTGTTGATAGAAGAATTGCAATCATCTGTCTCGAACTTTATGGACAGGTCAGAAACATTTCTAGCACAAGAACTCTGTAGACATTCATATTCAGCAAAGACCGAATATTTCACGGAAGTAATACATGCAGCATTTAATGTGACAGATCTGCCTTTAAAGTTGTTTATTTCATGCTTATTTGTATCCAACATCGTTACTCCATCATGCAATCTCGTATGCATGGCAAGTGTTCTTCTCTTGCAAAAAGCTTCATAGCATAAATGACATGTGTATAGCTTTTCTCCTGCTTGGACTGTGATGTGACTCTTTAGATGATCATGCTGCTTACACAGTTTATGACAGACGTGGCATTTGTATGGATTTACTCTTGTATGCACTCTCATGTGTTTCTTCTTCATCTGGATATGACACATCTGGCAAATATAAAGTGTATGAGTCTGACTCTTCATAACTGGCAAATGATTTAGGACATAACTCACATTTGTATGTTTTTCTCCTGTATGAGTTTTCCTGTGTCTTGTTAGATCACCATTCTGTGTGAATGATTTTAGACACACCTGGCATTTGTATGGTTTTTCTCCGGTATGTACTCTCAAGTGTGTTTTCAGTTGACTGCCTTGGGCAAATGATTTATCACAGAACTGGCACATATATAGTCTCTCTCGTCTCTCTCCAGTATGAGTTTTCATGTGACTCTTCATATTAGAAACTCGTGCAAATGATTTATGACATAACTCACATTTGTATGGTTTTTCTCCAGTATGTAATCTCATGTGTTTCTTCATGGTAGACACATCTGCAAATGGTTTCTGGCAGACCTGGCATAGATATGGTTTCTCTCCAGTATGAATTCTCATGTGCGTCTTCAGATTAACATTTTTGGAAAATGATTTATGACATAACTCACATTTATATGGTTTTTCTTCAGTATGAGTTTTCATGTGACTCTTCATATTACAAACCTGTGCAAATAATTTTTGACATAACTCACATTTGTATGGTTTTTCTCCAGTATGGATTTTCATGTGACTCTTTCTTTGACTATGATTCTTAAATGATCTATGACATAGTTGGCATGAATACGGTTTTTCTCCGGAATGTACTCTGACATGCATCTTCAAAGAAGAAATCTCTGCAAATGATTTCTCACAAAACTGACATTTGTACGGTTTTTCTCCAGTGTGGGTTCTCATGTGCTTTTTCAGATAACCGCCATGGGCAAATGATTTCTGACATAACTGGCAAATGTAAGGTTTTTCTCCTGTATGGGTTTTCATGTGGCTGGTTAGATTACTATGCACTGAGAATGATTTTAGACACACCTGACATGTACGGTTTTGCTCCAGTGTGGGTTCTCATGTGAATCTTCAGAATACCACCATGGGCAAATGATTTCTGGCATAACTGGCATTTGTATGGTTTTTCTCCTGTATGTGTTCTCATGTGCGTTTTCAGATGACCCATGGGCAAATGATTTATGACATAAGAGGCAAATGTATGGTTTTTCTCCTGTATGAGTTCTCATGTGTTTGGTGAGATTACCGTGATCAGCAAATGATTTTAGACACATGGCATTTGTATGGTTTCTCTCCAGTATGGGTTCTTATGTGACTCTTCAGATTACTACCAAAATGATTTCTGGATAAATGATCTCTGACATAACTTGCTGCGAAATGTAAATGGTTTCTCTCCTGTATGAGTTCTCAAGTGAATCTTGAAAGAAAAACGTTTGGTGAACGATTTCTGACATAGCTGGCATACATATGTTTTTTCTCTTACGTTATTTCTTTTCAAGTGCTTACACAGATTACTGCTACTTTCAAATAATTTCTCACATAACTTGCATTTGTATGGCTTTTCTGCCGTGTGGGTTTTGATGTGACTGGTTAGATTACCATTTGTCTGAATGATCTTAGACACACGTGGCATTTGTGTGGTTTATCTCCAGTGTGTGTGTTCTCATGTGTGTTTTCAGGCTAGCACCTTGTCAATACGAGTTCTCACATAAATGTTATTTGTATGGTTTCTCTCCGGTATGAGTCCTCAAGCGAATTTTGAGATGGCCAACCCGTTCAAACGACTTGTTACAGAATTTGCATTTGTGTTGCTTCTCTCCAGTATTACATCTCATAAGTTCTATTCAGTAAGTCAGTTGAATGAAGCAACATAGAGTTGTATACATTCATGAAATGAATAATTATCTCTTGTCGGTTTCAGGCTTCTTCTTTATTGAAACTACAGAAGAAAAAAATATCATATTAAAGTTTACTTGAGTTCTTCCATATTTAAATAATCAAATTAAAATATTATGCATTCGAATTTTATAGCATAATATAAATTCTTCATGTGGAATGGTCAGTACCAATCTATGACCACAAGTGCAGGAGCCAATCACTTCTGTTGCTGTTGTGCACATGTTACATGCAATAACTTAATAAACTTTTATTTTAACTGTGACTAGCTGAAGTGCCATATTTAATTCACCCAAATCTAACTTTTCAAATGGTTAATTAATCAATAAAGAAGACAGAATAGAGATTGATGACTTGAAAGATATTTCGTAAAACCCTAGTCGAAAAGATTTTGTGCTTGTGCAATCACATCAAGGTTGGACATATGTTGCAGAATGAATTCTTAGTAGGTGCTATTGCTAGCTATTGCTATCTTAATTATTACCATCATCATCGCCATCTTCATTGTTTTTATTATTATTCAAATGCTCAGAAACTTATTTTCTCCTAATATATGACTGAACCATGAAAAGCCCTGTTAAAATATAAATAAGAAAAAAATAAAGTCTGAGATGAGAACTTGTAAAGCGTCATTCTAATAATTATTGCTGAAGGTCAATACTGAAGCAAAACCTTTGTGGGACCCAAATTCATGACGCTAAGGCTAGAGATGTAAAAAACATGTGTTTTTGGCGAATTCCAAATATTTCAATGAAATATTTCAGTTTTATTTGAAATATTTCAGTTTTCTTTGAAACATTTGAAATTATTTTTTTCTTTACATTTGCAACTAATTACAACCATAATAACAGTTTATTTATTTCTCTCATATTACATATTATATGCATTATTGTGTTAAGTGATGACCATCCTCGAGATACTCAATTTATTTCTAATTACCTGTTTCAGTAAGAATGACTTTTATGAGAGTTACATTATATGTTGAAAAACATATTTTATTCACCAAATGTCACAAATTACAGTTTGATCTAATAAAGTAGATGTTATTGTTCATTGTTATGCTTGAACATTTATTATTAATCACTTGTTTTGTCATAAATGAAATAAATGTGATTTTAGCTAAATTCTGCTAGCCTAGGACACAGTCAATCGTATAGAATTCGAAACACTTTAGTGACTTTACAAGACAAAGTATAAATCACAAATACTATGTCAACTAGACTCAATAATAATCTGGCGAACAAAATTTTACAAAAGGTTCTAAGAATAGAACTTAGAACACAAACATAAATAGTACTATCAGTCAGACAGAGTAAACCATCATTAATAGTAATTATACTGCTAAAATCGGTCAGTTACAAGATTTCCTCATTGGAACTCTACCTCCTCATGTTCGCAACTCTTCTTAGCGAGAGACTGTCTTTTGCGCTAAACTGAAAACTGACCTCTTCCAGTCGATTTATGACTCTTACCCGGTAATGGTTGCCCAGTTTCAATGTGCACTTCTGAACTTTGTAAGGAGGGCATTGCATCAAACAGTTTGGAGAGAGAGAGAGAGAGAGGTTGGGTTAATACCGCATTTTAGCGTATTTAATTATGTCACTGAACATATGTATCCTGTATTTTAGTATATTTAATTATATCATCAATTATTTTCTTGATAACTGTCATCATTCATTACAGAGATCTACATAGCGCCCCTTTAAGGTTACTACTCAGAAGCGCTCGCAACCCAACCCCGGCTTAAAAGGACAGTCTTAAGGTTGCAACAGAATGCATCTCAACAAACCCAAGGCATAAGGCATAATGCTAAGGGGAGCCTGTTCTATACCACTGGACCAGCAACATAGGTAGGGAGACAAGACAAGCAGATTTGTGAAAACGTGGTGCTGTCTAAAGCCAGTTCGCAGACAGGGAATGAGGAGTTCACCCTGTGTGGAGCAACAGAGCACTGCATCCACGCACACCCAGAGTAGAGCGACAGATCTCTTGTAAACATACAGGAGCTCCACACCAAAGCAGAAACCCGGTACACGATCCGCTGCTAGATGGGTAGCCAATGCAGGACATCCTGCATGACCGAACCTTGGAATACGACCAATGAGGCAGGCGGCCGTGCGTAAGACACCCTCCAAGCACCCCAACTGTCCAGCCGGGAGGCCAGCACCTAAGAAGAATATCATGGTGTACACAGTCGAAAGCAGCACCGACATCAAGCAGTGACAAAAGAGAAACCTGTGACCTAACGATAGCCCAATATATATCTGATAGTAGGCGAACCAGAAGGGTCTCAGCAGAGTGGCCCAGGTTGCGAAAATATTATTGATAGACCGGAAGCAGATTATTCCTTTCTAAATAGGCAGTTACTTGAATTTAAGCAACTATCTTTGCGATAGTTTTGGAGAGGAAACAAACGTTGGCAACTGGCCTGAAGTTTCTTGAGTCAGTCAGTCAATCCGACTTCTATTTACGCAAGTATTATTTTCATCAATCAAACTTCTAGTTTCACAGGAAATTATTTTCATCAATCCAACTAACATTTTAACGCAAAAATTCCTGGTAAAAAATTCTTTTCATCAATCCACCTTCCATTTACCCAAAGATTTCATTTAATCAATTCAATTTCTATTTACGCAAGGAATTATTTTCATCAATCTCACTTCTATTTGCGCAGAGAATCATTTTTATAGACTCAACTTCAAAACATGCTAAATACTATAGGTTCAATGCAATAATAAAATACACTAAAATGCAGGTTTACCGTGTTTTCCCTATATAATAATTATGAAGAATTATCGACAGAATAATTTGGGAATTGTGGAGAACATAAAGGCGCCCCTGCCACCTTACACCTGTAACCAAATGTTAGGCATATTATATTAGAAACTACAATGCAAAAACAATCAGTTTTCCTTTGGCATATGTTTGAACAATTATCTACTCGAATATGTATATGAAACCGGTAATCCCGTAGCTTAGCTTGGTAAATTATTTGATATGGTCAATTTAAAATGGAAGCTGGCCTGATGAAAAACTTATTTTCCTAAATGGAAGTGGAATCGATGAAACCATTTCTGTGCTTAAACAGAAGCTGGATAGATAAAAATAATTTTTTCCGTAAATAAAAGCTGGGTTGATGAAACTAATTGTTTGCTTAGATAGAAGTTGGATTGATGAAAAATAATTTTTTAAATGAGATGTAAGCTGGAATTAGGGTAGTTTTCATGGGCTTAGGTACACTGTTTACTTACCAACGTCAAGTACGGCATTGAAGACATTAAAACAAATTACCATAATAATATTTTCGTTTTTAGAAACAATCCGGTTGACAAGCCGCAACCTGTTACATTGTACGATTATGCAATTGAATTCGGCATTGAAGACATTAAAATAAATTACCATAATAATATTTTCGTTTTTAGAAACAATGCGGTTGACAGGCCGCAACCTGTTACATTGTACGATTATGCAATTGAATTAATTCACAAAAACACAAATGACAGAAGATAAATCTTAACTACTAACAGAACAGCCTGCAATACAACCTAAACTACGGGTTTACTTATGAAAACAACGTGACCTAGACTGAAAATTTCGCGTTGAAAGGGGAAGTACTCAAACATTTACTGCACATGTAGCTTTGCGTTAAAACAAACAGCGAAAAAACAAACTAACAGAAGTGGAGAAGTTGGGAAAGGGGGATAAAATCACAAATTCTTACCGTTTCTGCGTAAATGTTAGTTCCAGGTCAGAGTTTTACTTAAAACTGATCAAAATGGCGAATAATTTAAAATCTTCAATGAAAATTAGAACTTCAATGATGAAATTAAAATGAGAACGACGGTGTTACTGCTTCATTATTATGAACAAGCGGTTATATGTTACTTCTGGCCATCTACCGATTATTTTTCCATAGGCTAATTAGTAATTAAGCACGGCTATATGGATTAATATATATTCGTGTTTCAGATGAAATTATTGCACCTCTGTTGTTGCCTTTCGAATTTGTGGATTTAATCCATCTGGTCCACAGCTAGTAGGGGATCGTAGATGATTTGCAATAAGTTGGCCGAAAATAATGTCTTAAAATAATGTCTAAGTCGGCGTAGCATTATACTCGATCAAGGATTTCTTTCCATCTCGCCGACCATTCGTTCATACTAAATTTAATTTTAGAAGTGAACGACAATAACAAGACTTAAATTAAGACCTAAAGGACATTGATAAGTCCTAGATTTAGAACTTAATAGCAATAAGAAGTTTCAAGTTTAGACCTGGTCTCGAATGACATCAACATTCAACATGTAAATTTCAATATCTTAGGCCCTAACGACATCAACGAGCTGGCACAACTTTAAAAAACTGGCCAATATTGAGGTTTATCAATTAATTTATAGAAACAAGCAAGTTGCACAGAAGGAGTGATGTCCGGGGTTATGCCCTACGCAGAATCGGAGGGATTAATGTCCGGGGATTTGCCAGAGATATTATGTCCAGAGAATAATGTGTCCTTCAACCAGTTGCAAAAGGGCCCCATGAAAGTTACAGACTCAGGGCCAAAAAATCACTGTTTTATAACGATTGTTGAAACTATCTTAAATGTCTTCACACAACACTGACTTTCGGAATCGCACGCTGAGAAATAGGGTAATTTGGAATTTAGTTCTTTCTTAATTAAGTCGGTAATAATAAACAATGTTAGTAGCCTATAACAAGAAATTGGATGATCGATGAAAACATGATATTGGTGCAGAATTATTGCAGTAACATAAGAAGTTTGACGAACATAATTTTATAACAGAAATAGAAGCTAGATGGGCGATGAAAGAATAATTTTGATGCTAAATTCTTTTAGTAAAAATAGAAGTTGGATGAGCGATTAAAATATTTATTGTTGAAGTTGGATCAGGCATGGAAATAGGCCTATAGATATATATTACAGTAGGCCTAGAAGTTGAAGTTGGATGAGAGATCAAAACATGGCTAAAAAATCTTTAAATATGTGTGAAGTGCTCTACGGGTTAGGATTTGGGTAAATACTTCCCGCTATAATCTCTAAGATTGACCCAGCCTTTCATTCGCCAGATGGCGTTGATAAAATGAACAGTAGGACGTGATGGGCGCCTTGCATGCAGGGACGTAACTAGCGTTGGGCTTGGGGGGGGCTTAAGCCCCTCCCCCCAAATGAAGCTGAAGCCTCCCCAAATAAATCAAACCGCCAGGCTTCACTATAGGCTCGGACTACCGTATTCGCCATGTTCCATGCTTAACCCCCCCCAAACGAAGGTCCTATAGTTACGCCACTGCTTGCATGGCATTCAAACAGTTAAATTCGACTCCGGTAATAATTTGTGATCATCCGTTCTCACTATGAATTGTAGGCCTAATCATACTGAGGTGTTTCAGTTTGAAATAATAAACGAAGATTATTATTAAACCGTCTTGAAGGGATCTTCAAAAGCGCTCATATAGGCTATTGTTTTTTACACTAAATTTTGAGTCTAATCACTTTCAAGAAATTCTATCCCTATCTTTACAATACTCTGCCTTCCTATCATTATCATAGCCTACTTGACGATATTCTAGCTTCAGCAGCGTTCATGAGTAAGCTGGTTCTCAGTGCTTAAGTTTGATTTGCGAATTAGATATTTAGATTTCGATATCGCCGTTTGTTTATTGGGCGTGCACGTATGGCATATTACGTTGATGCACTATTATAATGAGCAAACTCTCCAAAAGTCTGTTCACTTCTTTCTTACTATATTATTAAAAAATAGCAATTTAAAATATTAATGTTAACCCTCAGCCTACCAAGGGTTTTTGTGACATCGGCTACCTAGGTGGGGTTTACCCCCTGGATTTAGTGTTTCGTTTCAAATATCATATCTTGTTATACAGCATTGGATTCAGCATTCGTTTCCGCATAAAATGGTATATTTAGTTGTACATTATGTGAATGCACCTAGAAATTACAACTGAACCGATAATAATTATTGGCGATATTTTATATTATTGCGTACATTTTGTACTTGTTCAAGTCTTGTTGGATAAACAAATATAAGATTATGTGTGTTTTAAAATTTATCTATGTATCCGAGAATACTTTAATTAAACATAATGATGCTTCATTCGTAGCAATAGCGTATACAAACTATAGTCCGTCGTCTGTTTTTGTTGTCGCGAAATCTAAAGACATGCAGCTATATCAACATGAAACAATACTTTACGTTTTTGTTCACGGCAGTCAAACTAATTATGTCGGAGGTCCTTGCAGTTATGGCAAGTTACTCCCGTTGTTTTGTGCGAATGCTTCCTGTAAACTGGCTTCTCACTTCGTCTTCAGTAGGCCTATCTGTTTCAGCTAATACAAGTTCTAAATCTGTAGCTGTTGACAAATGTTTATGTAGAAAATCGGTTTACGTTGTGATGTTGCATCAGCAATTTTCACCCAGATGATGGGTATTATTATTTATTATGATCAACTCCAGTTTTCAAAAGTCATAGCAGTAAGCAAGGAAATGTATAGCCCTGCATTTCCTCTACAGAATGGTATGTTTTTTCTCTTCCAGGACGAATAATGTTTGCGCTATAGTCGAAAAACTAAGGGGTGGTATCCACCATCTGGTAGGGCCTACCTCGGCTATATCGGGTATAATTTTTGAATGGCGTGGGGTACCACCACGATGTTTACCTCAAAATGTGCACAAATGAACCTGCTACGTCGAGCACGGGGGCGTGCTGGGCGTGACACGGTTCCGAGTCCGGGACTCACAAAGGGTTTCCAGCATGGTTATCTTGGGCGTTACAATGAATGAAGCTTTGAGTTTCGCGGAACACATCACCCGCATATGTTGTCAGGCCAGACAATCGCTGTATGCCTTGCGCATCCTCGTGGCGCATCGTTCGTCTTTCGGGCCCCATGCTATACGACGCGGTTCGTGCTACAACGGTGGCCCGAATGCTCTATGCTGCTCCGGCTTGGTGGAGGTTTGCAGGGTAACAATAAAAGAACCGCCTTCAGTCGGCCAGTGGCGGCGCCAGGATTTCCGGTTTGGGGGCTGTAGCCCTAAGCCCTTTCTTTTCTCCCCTCCCTCTTTTCCCCTTCCTGTTGGGGGGACCTACTAGAATGTCTGAGGGGGGATTGCGAGCGCCGAAGGCGCGAAGCTGCGATTGCCGAAGGCAAGAAGCCCCTAACGACTAGGGGTATGGGGGAGCGTCGTAAGCTCCCCCATCGGGGTCTGGGGCGGAGCCCCAGAAGCCGACGCAATTTTGAGCATTTCATGCCAAATGCAGTACATTTTGGGCTCTAATTTACCTCAAATTTTTCACTGATGATTTCGATATAAAAGTACCTAAACCATCTAGATATGTGAAAAAATATGACTTTATTATATGAATAAACTGAGATTTTAGGTTTTAGAAGAATACCACTCGCAGTCTCAGAAGTAAAAATTGAAATGTCCTCCTAGGCTTCTACCGCGAGCCTTAGTCGAATTTTAAAGCGTGATAAGTAGGCTACAGGTTTAGAGTGAAATTATACAGCAACATCCTGCACTGAATTCTTATAGACTCAGTTGAGTTTAGCGGCTTTAGCCTTGCTCTGTATTCTATCGGCCAGGTCCAGCGATTTGTTAGGGGACGGACCTACTAGAACGTTCGAGTGGGGGAAATTGCGAGTGCGGAAGGTGCACGTACAGCCGCGATTGCGGAAAGCAAGAAGCTCCTAACGACTGTAGGGATACGGGGGAGCGTCGTAAGCTCCGCCAACGGAGCCCCAGACGACGACGCAATTTTGAGCATTTAATACCAAATGGAGTGCATTTTGGGCTCTTGTTTGCCTCAAAATTTTCAAAAGTTGGGGGACCGTCCCAGCCTGCCCGAAAGTTGGGGGACGCGTCCCACAGGGTGGTTGCGCCTATGCCTCCATCCCTTCCCTCTTCTATACCCGACACAAAACCTGCAGACAATGGAATCAATATACTGTACAGAAGTTTGAGTTCTATCACAAGAAAATCTTTAAGATGTTCCCAAATTACTTCTTTCATAGACCCTTACAGCTGTTACTGGGCATTGATTTGAAACAGGTTCTTGCAAGTTTTACTATTCTCCACTTAGATTGATTGAAAACTATACAATAATACTTCATGTTGGAATAAAGCCATCATGCAATCATAGGCGGAGACTTGGTCTTGGGTTTGGGGGGGACGGGTGAAGGAGCGGCCGAAGGACGATCGACAAGGCGCGCAGCGCCAAGCAGGGGAGGGGATGTGCCCCCTCCCATCTAGAATTTTTGAATTTCCACACTGTAATGGTAGCATTTTAAGCTGTCATCGGAACAAAATTGCTCTATAATTTGAGTGCTGATAGGAACGAGCTGTCACTCGTAGCTTACATGTAGACGTAGTTTGAGTCGTGCTTGAGTTTGGGGAGGGGTTTGGGGAGGGGGGATGTGACCCCTCCCCTATCTAAATTTTTTGAATTTCCACACTGTAATGGTAGCATTTTAAGCTGTCATCGGAACAAAATTGCTCTATAATTTGAGTGCTGATAGGAACCAACTCGTAGCTTACATGTAGTTTGAGTCGTGTTTGAGTTTGGGCAGGGGTTTGGGGAGGGATGTGATCCTCCCCTATTTAAATTTTTTAAATTTCCACTGTAATGGTAGCATTTTAAGCTGTCATCGGAACAAAATTGCTCTATAATTTGAGTGTTGATAGGAACCAACTCGTAGCTTATATGTAGTTTGAGTCGTGTTTGAGTTTGGGGAGGGGTTTGGGGAGGGGATGTGACCCCTCCCCTATTTAAATTTTGTTGAATTTCCACACTGTAATGGTAGAATTTTAAGATGTCATCTGAACAAAATTGCTCGCTGTCACTCGTAGCTATTATTATTATATTCATGAAATATTTCAGAAATATTGGGGGATATAAGCAGCTCCGTCCCCCCACCTCAAGTTTTGGGGGACCGTCCCCTGTCCCCCCTAAGTCTCCACCCCTGCATGCAATACTACACCAAACCCATTAAAACATCAACATCATGAAGTTGAAAACACTTTACTTAAGAATTATTATCCATGGCAACACTTGGAAATTCTAGAAAAATTCAAATATAACAAAAAGTTTTCGAAAGAAACTTAAGGAAAACTTCGTAAATCTATAGCAGAAACCCCAAGAAAATAATTAACTGGGCATACTCAATTTTCATGTGTAGTCGGCAGTTAAGTTCTTCAAGTTATTTATTAATTAGGCCTAAATATTGATCGCATTAATCTGTTTCCCGCAATCCCGCTATTAGGCTCTTTTGCTTTTAGAACAGAAGTGAGTCAGTCACGCACTCAAGCAACCATAATAATTATAAGAAACTGAAACCGTAAAGTAAGTAAGAATGTAATCGCTAAAGATTAAAATAGGCCCTGTGAGTCTGTGACCCTGTCCATCATAATCAAGTAATATAATTGCCTCACTGCCTGAGATAGTTGATGATTTCGTTGCCGTTGGTCACTGTTCAGTTGGCTTATTATGAAGTAAGCATTGGCAGAGATTTCCCACTTTTGTTTGGGGGGGCTGAGCCGCAGTTAGGGGGCTAAGCCCCCAAGCCCCTGGCGCCGCTGCAGTCGGCGATGCGGCGTCTTATTCGTCATCGGTACCTGCCAGAGGACAGTCCATCGTTTGAACATCTTTGCCACACTGCTGACTCACGCCTCTTCTCTGCGGTCTTGGGAAAACCGGGGCATGTACTCCATGGGCTACTCCCCCAAAAAAGCCGCTTCCCTGCTCCCTGCGCCCGAGATTACATGACCGTTTTATTCCACAAGCGGACAATATCACACGCAGATCGTTTATAATAAGAAGGTTAAACTCTGTATATTCGGTGGCTTGCAACCGGAGGGTTGCAGGTTCGAATCCACCTCAAAACCGCCGCGTAGGGACCCTGGGCAAGTCCTTCACTCGCAATTGCTCATGCGCTTCGGCGTGAAACTCCGATTCAGTGTCCGCGCTGTAGTCGGGAGCGCCTCTGAGTAGAAATCTTGAAGGGGCGCTATATAAATATCTGAAATGAATGAATGAATGTACACCAAAGTGCATTACAGTGCTACTATAACTATGATTAATGATTGTTTCAAGAACTGAACTATTTGCTCATGTTAACTCAAAAATGTGAAGACTAAGACACAGAAATAGGGGCCTAACTCTATAAAAGCGTTAGCTTTTGTAGGGCTCCGTCTGTACTCGACTGAGATTGTGCTTGTTTTGATGTGATGAGTGGTACAATAAAGAAGGAATATATTATCATATGCAATTGATTTAATAAAGAATATACTCAGTTACAGCTACCTAAAATGTAAATACAATACAATACAATACAACTTGCATTTATAACGCGCCTTAATAAAACAATGTCTTACTCAAAGGACGCGTTACAATGTACTTACTAATCATAGTACTTAGAGAAGAGATAAGTTTTAAGTTTAGATTTAAAAATATTAATTGAGGATGATCTTCGGATTGGTTCTGGTAGAGAGTTCCATTCAGCTGGACCAGCTACTTCAAACATTCTGTTTCCAAATTGTAGATTTGTTCTTTTGATTACGAAGTATCTTTTCGAAGCCGATCGCAATCCACGTCTTGATTCAAGAGCAGCACATGGTGTGACTAAAGATGATAAGTAAGGAGGAGCAGAACCTGATATTATTTTGAACATGAAAAGACAGATTTTAAAGGATATCCGCGCCTGAATGGGTAACCAGTGTAATTGCTGAAGGGAGTTGGTGATGTGATCTCTAGGGCCAAGGTTCTTGACTAGACGAGCTGCAGTGTGGATAACAGAGGTAAGCGGTGAAAGGGTGGATTTTGGCAGACCATAGAGTATTGAGTTACAGTAGTCAATCCTGGATAAAACAAGTGAATGGACTAATTAAGATATGAAGGCAATGCTCATTAAGGCAGCGCTTGATTTGGCGTATTCGTCGGAGATGAAAGAAACAAGCTTTAGTGATAGCCAATATGATTAGACATAGAAAGTTTACTATCAAGAAAAACTCCAAGATCACGAACTACATTAGAAGGCTGGATAGAGCAGGTTTCATCTAGGCAGAGAGTTTTCAAGTCAAGATGTGGTCTGGATCGACGGTCAAACCATAATCAATTCCGTTTTCTTCGTATTTAGCTTCAGGCGCATGGATGCACACCAAGACTGAATCTGATGGAAGCAAGCAATGAGTCTGGTTTTTGAGTTATCAATGTTAAAAATTATGTTCATATGAAAAAATTATGCTTAGATAAGTAGGGGTGGTAACCACCCAGTCCTTGGTAGCCCGAGGGTTAATAATTTGATGTAAGCCTAATAATCTGTGTTGATGTTGCAAGTTCAATATATTCGCTAGATGTCAGGATATACTTCCATGGCTTCCAGCTTACTGGTCATAGTCGTCATAGGCTCAAATCGTTCGCCATTTTGTGCTGATGACAGTATGGACCAGATTATGCTAGAAATTCGACTTTAATGCGAAACTTGGTTAGATTATATAACTCTGTGCATATTATATGGTGAACAAACACATTTAATTTACGACTTCTAAGTTAACGAGAGAGTCGCTACTATCGCTCTTCGGTGTGAAACCCCGATTCAGTGTCCGCGCTGTAGTCGGGAGCGCCTGTGAGAAGAAATCTTGAAGGGGAGCTATAACAAGTGCTCATACATATCTGGCTTATGATTTGAGCTTAATGTTTTATTCCCCGCAGGCCATGGCTGGAAAGTCATTCCGTCGAACATTAGACCACGCTATGTTTTTCAGACGTAGACCCTTATCATGCACCGTTCTTTATAACTTGTTCTGGTAAACGTGTAGTTTAGCGTCGTAAATTATTCGCCCTTTGTAGCACTGTTGTTTTTCATCAGTCCAACTTCAACTTTGAAGAGAATCATTTTCATCGATCCAGCTTTCATTACGCAAAAATTCGTTTCATCAGTCCAGCTTCTATTTAAGCAGGAATTATTTTTCATCAATACAACTTTTATTTAATTAAAATCTGTCACAAAATAGCGAATGACACACAAATTCTAAAAGTAGAGTTGCGGGCTTTTCCTGAAAATTTTCAACGAACACCCACACGAGATTTCGACTGGTCCACAAAAGACTCACTATTAGTCAGCGGATAATTTTAGTTTCTCCCAATTTCGTAATCTACTTACTCAATAATTCGGTAACACGATTATTGTTAAACAGTTCGCAGTAAACGTATTATGTAGCATGGTGACGTGTCGGAAGGAAGTTCAGTGACCTCATCCTATAATATCTAAAAATTGTACCGTGAGAAAGGACATTTTGGTGCATGTGAATTTGACTTTAAAATCCGGGAGAATGCGAACACGCCCTGGATAATAATAGAAGTAGAGAAAGAAGAGAAGTCCATTAAGTTAGTCCTGAGGCAGCCATGGGTGTGAAGTGTTAGCGACTTCTTTTTCTTTGCCTCGGCATATGAGGGCGGGTGGTCGGTCCTCTCCCTTGCCGTATCATCTTCCCATCGACAGTGTACGGTCAGTGTACTAATTATAGCTGAGTTGGCTAGGGGCATAGGCGCCGACTATGTGAGATTACTGAAATATAATGCAAAAATCTGAATTTAAGGTCTGAATTCTTCTGGGTGCCAGGCACCCACTGAACTTTCTCTCTGGGTGCATTGGCGCTAAGGCTCCCAAGGAGTCGGCGCCTATGGCTAGAGGTACAAGTGGAGCAGAAATCTCGAACCAAATCTCTGCCCTGCAGATTGGGATTCCTCCACTGGCGCTCGAAACTTTGGGACCTATTAACAACGTTGGCCTCGATTTTATCACGGACCTTTAGGCTTTCTCACACATATTTCTGACTAGAGAAACATGCCATCTTTGACAACACTTCTCAGTTTTGATCCAAAGATCTAATGCAGTCGCCTTTCTAAGTATTTTCTCCTTGCTGTCAGAACTTGACGAGGCTTATAGCCAAGCCAGACAGTAACAATTCTCTGAAGTCATTTCAAGCTCCGAGGTATCATTTGTACCTCGGGCATTAGTATATTAAAATTACTACTACATCCTCAGACATCAGGTACGGGCTGAGTTTCGACTCTATCGTGCGGGTATAGGGTCTGTTTAATTTGACGAATCAAAGTTCAAATTAATTGAAGACTATAGGTCGACGTCAACAGCCCACACAGGCTCAAGATGGCGTTAAACACTGTACAGGTATACTGCTATATGAAATGCTAATGTTATAATGCTAATAATGCTAATAATAATAATAATAATAATAATAATTATTATTATTATTATTATTATTATTATTATTATTATTATTATTATTGTTATTATTATTATTATTTAGGGCTGCGGATTTTAACGATTAATTAATCGATTAATCGTTAAAACTTTTAATCGATTAATTTCGGCTTGTTCGATTAATTTTTGATTTTTTATACTTTTATGACGTCAACCGACCTATTTCCGGAATAAACAATATATGGGGAACAGTAATAATGTGAAACATTTGTGTGGAAAATTAAGCGATCATTTTCGATTGGCGCTAAGGCTCCTCAAGTTCGTGTGCTCTTTAAGTCAATATCAAAGAGATAGAACTGTTCGTAACTTAACCCAATACATCGGTTCACTGCCGTACTGACATCTGACGATAACACTAATAATTATAGCTATTTTCCCTCTTTTTTTCTTCTATGTGAGAAGTTGCGGTCTGTCAACTTTCTATTTTCAATAAACGAAATTATATATTTTGCATTTAAGGTAAATGCTGATGGAAAAGTTGAAGATGGCGAATTTATTGAAGATTTTTGTAGATAGAAGGTAGTTACTACTGACAACATTTCTCAGTTTGACAATTTGAGCTTTTAATAGCATGTCGAATGATTGAAGGATTTTGCAATGTAAGCCTATACAGTCTAAACAGTTTTCACGATTTATGTAACATGGACCAAATTAATCGAATTAATCGATTAATCTCGATTAAATTTAGGAGATTAATCGATTAAAACTACTTTTAATCAGTACCAGCCTATTATTATTATTATTATTATTATTATTATTATTATTATTATTATTATTATTATTATTATTATTAGTATTAGTATTATTATCGGCACGTTCATTTTATGCTGGATATTCATCTTTATTTAGGATTTTAGGCCTACCTATTTTTCTGGATATTGACCTAATTTCCTAGATATTAACCTTATTATTGCGGCTTCGTTTTAGTGCGTCATCTGCCTTTGTGCATCATATAGCCTATAACGGCTCTAGGAAAGTTACTAATTACAAGTAATTATAATAATATAATTATCACCATAACGACCACCATTATTATAATCATTTTCATAAACAACAGCATAATCATTACTACATATTGTGAACATTATCCGTCATAGCTAAATTTGGATTGCTTCGATATTTATGTCATGCAATTCCTTGTTCGTAAGTCTCACAATTGATTAGTGATATTCTCCAATCTGAAAACCGTTTCATCCGCAACAGACAAAAATAGACCTTGTAACGTACGACTATAATAGTAAACGAAAGGCACTATATAAATCAACTCAAATCGAATTAAACTTGTTTAAATTCATTCAAATTGATATAGGCCTACTCTCAACGGATTTCATATCGATCGAATTAACTTAAATGGTGATCTAAATGGATAGATTGTCTCGAATGAAAAAAATTCGACTCGAATTGACCCAAAATGACTCGAAATGGTCCAATTACCTCAAATTGATCCAAAATGATGCAAACTGATTCAAATTGACCCAAAATGTCTCCAACTAATCCAAAGTGCCCCAAATTGACCCAAACAAACTTGAACTGGTCCAAATTATTGACCCAAATCGACCTAAAATGACTCAAACCGATCCAGAATGCACCAAATTGACCCAAACTGAGCTGAACTGGTACGAATAATTGTCCCAAATTGACTAAATGACTCAAAGATCCCGAATGCCTCAAATTGACCCAAAAGGTCTCGAACTGGTACAAATTGACTCCAGTTGTGTCCAATTGTCTCCACAGTGAGGGGTGCTCGAGCATGGCAGCAATTGTGGGGCTATTCTAATCATGCATGGGGGTGATGAGGTGATGACCGTCGAGGCATTTAGGAGGGTCAGTCCAGGTGCCATCTATCTGGCAGATGACCCCTGGTGGACCGTCCAGTATCGTGTTCTCTGGACATCGATAGAAGGCCACGTCGAGAATGTAATGTCCAGTTGTGGAGACTACTTGCTGGCCACTGACCAGTGGAGGATGACCACAATCCACGTCTACAAACATAACGCTTATCACTGTAGTTGCATAACCAGTATACAGTATATATATATATATATTGGCCTATTCATTCGGTAGATGTCACCACTGTAGTCATTAGTAAACTATAGCCGTAGCTATCAGACGCGGTAGCTCTAACTATACCTGATGATCCTGATCATAATATCTGAGTTACTAGTCCTACTTGTCTAACACTTTAGTCTTCAATGCAGTTGTCGTAAACGGTAAACCTACCTAGCAATGTTGTTCAGACCGGACTAGTCCTGTCTGATACTGTCCTCCCATAAAAAAACAGTAGCCCGAACTGCCTGATGCAACCTACTACTGTAAATACAGTGCTCCTACCTATCTGTCGGTACAGTCAAGAATAACGCAGTCCCATCTATCTGAAAATATAGACCTGAGTAGATTTGTCCTACCTATCTGAAAATATAGTCCTGGCTAGAGTGATCCTACCTATCTGACAACGTACTCATGACTAGAATAATTCTACCTATCTGACAATGTAGTTCTGGCTAGATTTGTCCTACTTATCTGGCAATTTAGTCCTGGCCAAAGTTGTCCTACCTATCTGACAGTGCAGACCAAAGTAGTGCTCAGGACAGATGCAGCGATAATCATCTGGTTCGCTGCGCTGACAGTGTCCTTCATGGAGGCAGGTGGAATCGCATCCAGTGTCCTCCACCTCATCCCTCACTCTAACCCTTCCACGATTCTCGAATGGAAAGCCCCTCTCCACCAGCCTCGCCTGGATAGTTCCGGTGTCACCTTCTACGTGTGGTTCTCCGTAGTTTGCCCCAATTATTTCTGGAATCTCTTCCACTTGATCCTTGTTTCCTTGTTTTCCCTGCTGATGCTGCTGTTGCTCTGATTCAGAGGATGGTTTGTCGATGCCTGGAAGTAAATGGGATAAGTACTTCAATAGGATTTCAATGCATAATACATAAATACGTCAAGTAGTTTGATATTATACGATAGAAGTTGAGACTATGATTATAATCAAGTGTGCATATAGTATCCATGTCGATGGATGGATGGATGGATGGATGGATGGATGGATGGATGGATGGATGGATGGATGGATGGATGGATGGATGGATGGATGGATGGATGGATGGATGGATGGATGGATGGATGGATGGATGGATGGATGGATGGATGGATGGATGGATGGATGGATGGATGGATGGATGGATGGATGGATGGATGGATGGATGGATGGATGGATGGATGGATGGATGGATGGATGGATGGATGGATGACGGACATTCAAAAGCATTTTCAGTTCATCCACCTAAACCGATAAACCGATGCCTGACCTTGACATTTCAACTTGACGCCGGCGTCATTCATGAAATATCTTCCTGCGAACACTTCCCACGTCTGCACGATGAATTCCGGTCTGAGCGCAAAGTCGGAAACGAACATTCCACCGGAAAACCTTCCCACATCCGGTCCCACAATCCACTTCCCTCCTGCCGCGGTCGAATAGAACAGGAACTCCTCCTGATCCTCGTGCTTATACACCGGTCGAAGGTCGTTGGTTCGGTTCGTCAGAACGTACAGACCCATCCGTCTCTTCTGCATTCCACCCCGGTTGGAAACTCCAGTCATGCGCAGTCGACCGGAAGTACATGGCCCGAACTCCTCGTCAACGCAGACGGCTTTAAGATGGCCGACTGTGGACCAGGACTCGCTCTCGTTGTTCCACAGACGCCAGTTTTGTAGCGCCTTTTCCGGTTTGTTGAGGTCGTTGGCGGAAATGGCCATCTCCGCCTCCTCGCTGCCAACTTCCGGTCCCACTGCCCAGAATCGCTGCCCTGATCGTCTGCTCTGCAGGAAGTACATGTACGCATGTCCGGATGTGTGTTCGTAGACTGGGCGGTCATTGTGTGTGGTGCCATCTAGCGAATGGTAGATGCCTGTGCTGGGAATGTGAACGGCGTTCGACTCGCTCAGGCTGCCGAGGAAGATGCTCGAACAGTCGCCAGGTGGCTTCGCATCGCCCGCTGCAGCAAGTAAGTAAAATTATGATGAGCAATGCTGCACAAGTAAATGATGATGACGACAATGATGACAACTACTTCAGTAAAACGTTGCAGTCGTTATACTTTTATTATTATTTATTTCAAATTTATATTTTAACTTCCATTTTATACATCGTGAGATCATTTATTGTCGTAATTACAACTACATTTACAAGTTATACAGGGCATGGATATGGCCTACTCAGACCGACGTATGTAAATGAAATGCAGAAAGAATGTAAGGAAAGAAAGAAAAACGTAAGAAAGGAAGGAAGGAAGGAAGGAAGGAATGAAGGAAGAAAGGAAGGACGGACGGACGGACGGAAGAAAGGAACGAAGGAAGGATAGAAGGGGAAGGAAGGAAGGAAGGCCGAGAAAAAGAACGTAACGAATGAATGAATGAACTAGCGAACGAACGAGCGTGTTAATTAACTAATTAATTAATTGCAGCGGTGGTGAAGGATCTCGCCCGATGTAGTGAAAATCGAGCAGAGTCGAGGTCATGCAGTCGCTATAGACTACATCTATTTACAGTTTACATCCTAGATAAAAATTCAGAAAACGTAGATCTAACTCAATCAGAAATTGACTCGAATTGACCAAAATAACTTATAGGGCCTACTGGTTCAAAATTACTCATTCTGGTCAAAAATGACTCATACTAGTTCAACTTGACTCAAACTGACTCAATCAGCCGTCTTTTTTTCCCACAAAGTCAACCTTTAGACGTCTGCTCGGTCTAATTAATTTTATCACGTGTACGGATTGGCCTATTTCAGGCTGAGATCGTTATCTCCTTGAGGCTTATCTTGAAAAACAAATGTGTGTGCATCCGGTTACATCTATGGCACGCCGATTCCCAATAATTAACAGTTTTGAACGAACAAAACAGGTGGCCGTATAATTATAAATGAAGCACTTTAATTACAATGACATACTAAACAGTGGCCAAATACGGAACCTGCTGAGGATCAGCAAATTACTCTCTCGGATCCCCCACGTTGGAGATAACGTAAGCATTCGTAACTTCCCTTCAAATTGTGTCAAGTGCGCAATATTGAAACGGGTCATATTCGCCTCCATGATAACAGCAATAATTTCACCGGAATTAATCTAACCCTGCCTGCGACCTGCCTATCGATTTTATTTTGACTGAGCGCCTATGAATAAGCTAGTTCCCGCGACCTGGCTGTTGTGGGCGCTGAAGAATATCGCAACTTGGGCATCTGTCAAGAAGCAATATCTTTTCCGGGATAGAACTGTAAAATAGAACACCTCAGGAATGTTCAATTAAGAATGAATCTGATCTCTTCTTATTCTGGTTTCTCTCTCTGGCAAATGCACTCGTATCTTCAGTTGGCAACTCTGAGGAAAACCTCTCTGACTTGACGCAGCGATCATGAATAAGCTGGCGCCCTATGTTTGGTTTTAGAGAGTAGTGCTTTAGAAATGTGGCGTTTACAATTTTACTAAAGGTGTATTTTGTCCATTCATTAATAGGCTACCTACATGTACCTTCCTACATACACATCTTTAATTACATACATACATACATACATACATACATACATACATACATACATACATACATACATACATACATACATACATACATACATACATACATACATACATAATGAATGAATGATACATACATACATACATACATACATACATACATACATACGTATATACATATATAATATATACATAAATACATACATGCATACACATATAAACGAGCATATATATACATTTGAAAAACAGAACTATCCTTGACCTGACGTCTACCTGATTTCTGATGACCTATGTTGCTATAAATTAGCTTCCTTGGCTTGACCTCTTTGACCCCTTGCCATCTAAAATACGGCTAAAGATAGGTGAACTCCAAACCAGGATAAAAGAGTCGGATCTTCGTTTAGGCCAGTCTAAGCCCTAAAGGACTATAAACATGAGGACTATTGTAATTGGTAGTTATGAGGTCACTCATTCATACATAAATGCGTGACCCAGAACACGTGATATGAATCCATCTTGCACATTCTACCATTCCGCCAATGTAGACTGTCTCGCTAGACTATCCTCCTGGAACTGAGTCACTGACCAGCCTCTGGGTATCCTGACAGCTGCAGCTGTTGGGCCTACGTACGTTGGGCCTGTAACTGACCCACAAGGTGCCACCAATTTTTAATAATATTGTAATCGCAAATTTTAATTGCTCCACTCCAAGACAAACTCATCCATCGATTCCTTGCGCATTGTTCGTAGTATTATTGCTGTTTACTCTTAAAGACTAAATTAGATTAAAGAAATATAAGAACTCCGCCACTGCTCGTACTCTGGCTGTGCCAAGCCTGGATAAAGGAGGAGGTTGACGTTAGTCATCTTTGCTATGACACAGTGTTGTCAAACAGCAGTTAGCTAACTAACTAACCTATATGGAGTACCTTTCATTACGTGAAGAGCGCAAACAAGCTGCTCTTTCGTATGATACACTGCAAGCGTGCCCACATTGCCCCCACGCATGTAGGACCCATAATTCCAAAAGAGGCCCGTTTAGAGCTCATTTTGGTCCCATCTGTCTGGCTCCCTGTTTGTTGTTTGTCCGGCTTCAACAATGCACTGCCACTTTCGAACTTTATAAGGAGGGCGTTATCAAATTTAATTTGTGTTGTAGGCTACCGGAATATTATATGTCCTACAAATTAAACACATGTGGAAATGTTGTCATATTCTCGTCATTCCTTCAGCACATGTACGACATTGCTCTTTCAGAACAGACGAATCATATTCCGAGGCTAAGAAAATCACGACGCTAAAACTTCATACACGCGGCTGCCTCTCGATTGCTAGGATAAAGGCACTGCCATGGGCGGAGTTTGGTTTTAGTTCATGGGGGGGCTAAAGCATACCCTCGTTTTCTCTCTTCCCTGCCGCAAAGCGCCCCCTTTAAACGGAGGGGTTTGGAGCAGGGGCGCAACCACGGTCCAGAAGTTGGAGGACCTACTAGAATGTCTGAGTGGGGGGTGGAATTGCGAGCGCCGAAGGCGCAAAGCCGCGATTGCCGAAGGCAAGAAGCCCCTAACGACAAGGGGGTATGGGGAGCGTCGTAAGCTCCCCATCGGGGTCTGGGGCGGAGCCCCAGAAGCCGACGCAATTTTGAGCATATGACGCCAAATGGAGTACATTTTGGGCTTTAATTTACCTCAAATTTTTCACCGATGATTTCGATATAAAGTACCTAAAGCATCTAGATCTGTGAAAATGTGACTTTATTATATGAATAAACTGGACGTGACAAAGGTTTAAGAGAATTGAACGGAAAAGAGTAGAATAAGCTCTAGAACAGTGGGCTATACTTGTTTGTCAAAACTTTGATAATCGGCAGGGAGGAAGCCTGAACGGGTCAATTTTCTCAGAATACTGTTAAGGCGTTTACGTACCCCTACTGTACAGTGGCAAATCCCCGCCAAATAGAGCAGGCTTAAAGTAGCCGTGCGAGGGTATACTATAGCCCTAACAACGTCAAAGAGACGTTGACCGTGGGCGACCAAAACACGTACCCGAACATGCATTTTCGGGCTTTGCAGCACATTTTGTCCATGTGTGCCCCAAAGCCAATCCCATCAAAGATGGTGACACCCAAAATAACCATCTCCTGCCTCCTGGATCCGCTCGATGCCAGGGATGAGAGAGAGGGAGGGCAATAGGTTTGGACCTCGGTCGTTTGACAACCATTTCTCTGGTCTTAGCAAGGTTTAATTTAAGATTCCCAATGGATGCCCACTTAGAGATATGGTCCAGTTCAGAAAGAGTGATGTCAATGCAGGAAGCAGGGACCAGCAAGTAGGCCTAGCTATTGTCGGCATATTTAGTGCGACGTTTTTCACTCTATTTAGGTTTAAGGCTAGAAATGGCTATGACAAAATCAGCAGGTCCAAGGCCAGAGCCTTGTACTATAGGCCCCACTGGCATTAATGGTACAGAGGGAAGAGATCTCGGAAGGCAAGAAGCTCCTAATGAAAATAGGGGCATGGGGGAGCGTCGTAAATTCCCCCATCGGGGTCTGGGGCTCCGGGATTGAAGCCGACGAAATTTTGAGCATATGATGCCAAATGGAGTGCCTTTTGAGCTCTTGTTTGCCTCACAGTTTTCAAAAGTTGGGGGACGGTCCCAAGCTGTTCGAAAGTTTGGGGGGACGCGTCCTACGGGTCCCATAGGGTGGTTGCGTCTATGGTTTGGAGGCAATTTGAGCCCCTATAGGCGGGTCTGGGGCTTCGCCAAATGTATTTTGAACATACTCTGTACTAATTTTGTGGTGAGAAGGATTTTACAGCTTAAAATATATGTTCGTTGTGGCACGTGCTGAATCATCAATGCATTCACGTTGTCCAAATGTAGAAGCAACGAAGAAGTCTCGAAGAGATGACGCAGTTTTAACTGTCTTCTGACTTCTTGCGGCTACTATGTCTTGTGAACTTGCAATGGACCAGAGTCACACGTGCTGGCAGGAACTGGTAGAGATGGGATGGCAATGCTATGAGATTTATCACTATACACCTTAATGAAGCACAGTCAAGTCTGTGGGCTCATGGGGGGGCTTAGCCCCCCCTAGCCCCTGATAAACTCCGCCCATGGGCACTGCTTATAATTTTCTAAGAGGGCTGTGTAGTAAATGCTAATGTAGCCTATAATATGCTTGGTTTTCCACACGGATGGACGATTATATGGCTTTGAGACTGGTCATTTTCCATGAATTTATCGGGTGAAATTCTAGTACTCTACGAAAGAAAGGAATAGACATACCAGGTGTATTAGAGAGGAACATCACAGCAAGGCCTAAACTTAGGCGCATGCCTAAAAGTAGACCATCCACTTTCATCGTCGTTTTCTCACTTCAAGAGCTGAACAGCAGGTGCGCGTTTGACTTCAGCTATTTAACCCGCGTATAGTCCTATGTTGCATGAACGTCTAACATTGCATCCTGCGAAGCACATATATAGGCCTATAGGCCTACTCAGCCTCAGTGCTTGACGGCCTACGCACTTACCAACCCACTCGCAGAGAAATTTATAATATGCCTAAATACCGATCCGGACTATAAGGCTCGTCACCGCCGACAAGGGTAAATATGCATTGCCGAGAAAATGCATTTATGCTCACGTATCTACAGCGGAAAGTCTTTAGAGCATGCCTTGCTATGACAAGGATTCTGATATAACACTGCCGAGAAGATGGACCATAAATTTAGTCCAGGGTTAGAATGACCGCAGTATACAAAACGTCGTTATGATATAGCACTCTAATTTTCTTTGATATAGCTTACAAAGTGGCTTTTAAAGGAGATTCCAGTGTATGTATTATAAACAGAACTAATACACGCCTACAAAATTAATTTTCACCAATCACTTTTGCATTATGTATGTGAGTCTGCAACTATTCACTTGTAGTTGTTTGGATATGATATGTTTAGGCCGATGTTACATGGATTGACCTGCATGTGCGGCGTTAATTGGACACTTTCATTCCCGCAGACATACAGGAGAACTGGCTGTTCTACGAGATTAGGCTCCAACAAGGCGCTGACTTGATCGAAAAATTCCGGTGTATTAGTCGCAGTTCAGTTTTCTAATTTTTATTCCACTGGTACAAACCGCGATGACAACACTCCCATAATTGCGCAGACGATTGCTAATCTTACAAATTTATTAATATATATATATATATATATATATAGGCTACATATATATATATATATATATATATATATATATTTATATATATACAAAATATGAATATGTATACGGGTGCCAATTGTAGGACAAAAAAGAAACTATACCCACTGCAAATGGTTCAGGCATCTTCCGATGAAAAAAGATGCTTGCCTCCATACATTTCGTTCCAACCCATGGGTCATTTTCGATCTTGCCAACCACAAACCGCGACCTATATTTAGCTTATTCACATGTTGCACGTATATCTATATAATACGTGCGTATTAGTGTATATTTATGTAGCCTACTTCAGAGCGCACGAATTTTCGATCATTGACTAATTTTCTGGCTAATTTAAACGCAACCTAATCGAGTACCAGGCTGTTTGCTTCCCGGCTCATTATGCCAATCTACGTGCAAGTTATTCGTATTCCAAGCATTTCGAGTGGAGGCTCGTCCGAATACAATGACTTCGTAATGACGTGCTGTGACAAATGCCACAATTATGCTATGTAAATATTATAACAGTATAGACTAGACAAAGCCGTTCCAGACGTCATTAGTAGGCTCCGGGCAGATTTTCCTCTGGCGGAATATAGTGACATCGAGTTTAAAAAACATAAATCTTTTAAATATACATAATGATTAAATAATTGTATAGGTCTACAGGCTTATAATGCATAACACTGTACAAGTTACTACATAAGCAATAACGGTGGCCAATTAGTCAAGTAATTTGAGCATACAGAGTGGAATAGTCTGAAACGCCCTTGGGTAAGCTGCTCAATCACTGCATGGTATCTCAAAAAAGTAATTACAACTAATCCTAGTAAATAGTTCGTAATTATTCAACACAGAACATTCACGAAGCGAATGTTTGTGGGTTGCCCTAATTATGAAAGTAATTACAAGATCTATGGAGGTTGGCGTTTTGCAGTAATTATTCTTACAAGACTTAGTGTTCACAGCTGCGTTTAATAAGACTAATATACAACATTTTGGTTGTTAAATGCATTAAAGCATACGAACTCGGCTAAAATGTTTAGAGTTAATCCTGGTACAGGGGTCTTTCCAGTGGCCCTATATAAGCCCCTGCTACATCGTTTCGCTACCGTGCCTCTAAACTTATTTATTCTCGGGGACTTTAGCACTGGGAGCGCCTCTGATTGGTGTGCAGGCCTACTGTGAGAGGCGCTTCCTAAATCTTTAAATACAATACAATAATGCTAATCTTTTTGGCTACAATTTGGTGGGGCATTCGGTCTGTTTATGTTCTATTATTTATTTCTGAGGTGTCCTGATGCGAGGTAAGACGACCATCTCAAATTATAATTTGCTCAGTCCAACTTATCACATTCAGCGTTCTTCAACTGTAAAATCATTAATTTATTTCTTTGTTTGACGATAGCTGCAGATGCATCAATTACACAAGAATATCTTAAAGGTTTTTGAAACGTCACTACAGCCCACATTATGTTGGGCCCACAAGGCACAAGGTGCCCGCAACGGGTACCAGTTGCCACAGGTGACACAATGAAGGCCTGCTCTTATAGCCCAATAAACGTGGCGGTCTAGGATGGATACCTTCACACCAGTAGACTAATTGAGATACAAATAATAACATATGAAATAAGCATAGTATAAATCTTGTATTTGTAAAAAAATAAGTGATCTTAAACCAGCGCAAGTACGCTATGTATAGAAGTGTAAACAAATAGCTGGAATAGGCCCTATTATAGCCAGTGCAATCTTAAGGTCATTGTCTTCCACAAGCTCTGTCTATGGGCAGTGGCGGCGCCAGCATGGAGCTATGGTGGGCTGAAGCCCCCCATCGGCGGCTCAGCCCCAAAATAAAAGTGGGAAATCACTGCCAATGCCAGAGAGAAGGGGAGAAATGGAAGGAATTGGGGTTTTAGCCTCCCAAACCTGAAATCCTGGCGCCGCTACTGTCTATGGGGAAGAGCAGGATTGAGTCAGGCTTATCGTGATTCAATGGGGGACTCTGTGAGCAGTTCCTTTAAGTGGCGAAAGGCGTCGCCAGTATGTGATGTGGTCAAACTTTAGACAACTTTAGCGTAAATAAACCATAGACATCATATATTAAATGTAAGATGTCTATGAAATAAACATCCCGCACAACAGAGCACACATTTTACCTAGAGTAGCCAAACTGTATCCCATCCTGGCGCCACCTATAGCAGCCATTTTTACAGAGTCCCCCATTCTGCTCTTCTCCCATAAACAGAATAGAATTTTTGGACGCGTTGTCAGAATTGGGGGTGGGGAGTGATGGTGGTGTCGGCGGCGGTGGTGGTATTGTTGGCAGTGTTGGTGTTCATGCCCATAACGGTGACGAAGGTGACATCTGGCGGTGGCGAGTGGTTTAATGGTGGTTGTTTTGGTTGTGATGGCGTTGGTGGCGTTTTCTTTAACAAACAACCCTGCCAGCAAATCCATGGGCATTGGGCCCCTAGATGGGATCGAAGTGGACTATATAAGCCCGCAGGTCCCATAAGGATGGGCTATGGCAGGCACGTAGCGAGACTTAAATTCAAGAGGAGGCAACTTCACAGACCATTGGCAAAATCCTGGTCATTGGGGTCATTTACCGTCATTATAGTCAATGGAAGTTCAGTAGGCCTATATAATAAAATGGAGGAGGCAACAGTACAGTAAGAGATCCTGAGTGGCCGAGTGGGTTGGTGCCCGCTCGCCGCGTCGGCGCCCCGGGTTTTCCCGGTCGGGTCGGTTTATCAGAGATTAATTTCGGATCTTTACTGCGGGTGGCTCGGTCGCAATATAAACGTGGAGTACGAGGTTTTTCTGCCTCCGACACTGTCATCTTCGATATGAAAAAGTGTCGTTAAGCAGTAATACAAGCAACAGTACTGCCTCCTCGATCGTGCCTCAATGTAGCTCCGCCTATGCCTGTGCTATGGGCTGTAGGCCTAGGCCTATACGTGTAGACTATAATAGTCTAAACGTATCGATGGATCGATATACTGCTAATTATTTCAACGAATTAATCGTAATCGTAAACTCGATATTTCTACAGCGCCCACAAAAGCGAAGTCGCGGGAACCAGCTTATTGACAGGCGCTTAATCAAAACAAAATTAATATGCATAGGGCCTAACTATATTATAGTTATGCATATTAATTCGTTGAAATATTAGCATGATCGATCTATCGATACGTGTACATCAACGTCTAGTTACATCACCTCTTCAAAACATCTCCCGCACAGAGCAACGCCTGATTTACATCTTGTTTAGTTATACATGCCACCTCCTCTGAACGATCTACCACACAGACCTTTGAAAACATCCTGTCCATCTGTGGCAGGGGAGTCACCAGATTGAAGTATAATTACTTCGGTCTGACTCTACGTGGCAGTTCGTTTCTCGATTGCGGCACTTACAACCGCATTTCACAGTTTCTACAGAAACTGAATGGAATGTGTCAGTCTTTGTTTAAATAATAATTTATTTCAATTTTAAAATTAAATGTTAATATTTTGAGTATCGCGGCTTTCCATACGACGGCTGAATACATCAATTTACTCACAGTCCTGTGCATTTGCTGATAGCCCTACACATGAGACGTCTATTTTTAAGTGTGTTGTTTAACGCCGTAATTGTCGGAATTATGGCCGAAAAATGCACAAAATCAGATGAAACGGAAAAGGAGCTTCTGGGGGTGGCTTTGAACCTGGCCAAAGAGAACCCAAATGCTCCCGTGGTCAAGGTACAGTTTTTTTAAATAAATTGTTTTGGTAATTTTGTGGGCGTGGCATTGTGTGGTTCAGCGCTCCTATTGGACGAATAATGGTGTCAATATATGCAAGTAGGGCGATGCTCGTGTGGAACCCGTGCTAAGTTTCTTTTCTAACTTGTTGCAATGTTTATTTATGTTTTAAATTGTAATTGAATACATTCACAAAAAATGTGTTGCTTTCAATAGACCCTAAGATAATAGATTTAGGACAGAATTCACGTCAGCAGCAGTTAATTATCACCGCGAAAAAAGTGAACAACTTCGCTAACTGATTAGAGTATTTTTGTAACTGAATGTTTATCTAGCGCCTTTGTAATAAGCCCAAGATGAAGATGTGTATTGTGGAAGATATTGGTTACATTGCACATCTTATTTCAAAGTCTTAAAATTGATAATTCTGTATTGAGCTGTGCAGAATTTTTCTATTTATATGTGGTTGCCTTCTGTGTAATTCATTTCAAACAGTAATTTCTGTTAAGTAACGAGAAGGTAAACAGCATCTTGTAAACAGCTCTGATATCATGTATCTTGTTAGTATGATGTTGATCCTGATTTAAACAAATCACTGGATGAATGAAGAGCCTTTTGTGGTACTGAGGATTTGAGATTTTTCTTGTATATCTGTTGTCCAACTGTACCTTGGAACATGAGTGTGAATCTCAGTTTAAAGTGTTTTATATGAAAAAAGAAAATATTGCAGCATTTTCATAGACTATAAACATTACTAAAAGTGGAAGAATGAAGACATTTGACCGCGTGTTACCTTGGGCCAGTGACTAAAAAGTATTTGTTACTGATAATTTTGCAGGATGTTTTGACGTACAAACACGATGACATTAAGGTGACGAAATTGAGTCAAGTCTGTTCTCATATCATATTTCAAGTGACTTTTGGAAACCAAAGTTTTGTAGTCAAAAAGGTTAGAATTTGCTTAATTACAGTACGTTTTATATCAGCTTCATGATTGTTGCAATTAATAATGATGATCATCATTGTCATTATTAGTAATATTATTATCATCTGGCCTTTAAATCTGGCCTTTCCAGCATTAGCGACATACATAATTATGCATTGCCACATTTTAACTGTTTAGCTGCATATTTTTGCTCCGATTAAGCACAGTGGGGCTTGATAACTGATTGATCACTCGGTTTGTAATACAAAGCATAGAGGTTCGAACCTCCCATGGTGGTTACTGTGTAGAGACCGTGTCAACGTGAGCAAGTCCTTAACCCTTTAACGACGAAGCATACCGCCTATGGTTTCCCATACATTTTAGTACACGCTCGTCGTTAAAGGGTTAACTCACAACTGCTCAGTGCCATCGCTGTTCTGTTGTATAGTCGAGTGTGCACTTCTTAGCTGTGGAAGGAGGCCCATGTCACAGTACAAATTATAGCCTAATGTATCAAACATAATGATTGAAATTGGTCTTTTTCAAAATTTGCTTAAAAATTTAATTGTTATTTATTTTATCTGCATGTTATGAAGTTTATAGAGGTCGGTCTTTTCCACTCACCGTATATGGTATGTGTAACATAACTGGGCCTTTGTATGCATGTAGCACCATAAACAAAAATACAGTTGTATTGTATTATTGTATTGTATTAGCTGAACAGAGGCAAAGAAAATGATGTTGTTGCGAAAGAGGGTTTAGCCACTGAAGCAAAGGGTTTCATTCGACGCCAGCAGCTGTTTCCTAGTTTGACACCTATCATGTACTGCTGGAGTGACAAGGAGAATTGCCGTTAAGTATTTTACGTGTTTCAGCTAATTATTCATTAGCCTAGTAATATTCATCACTATTATTCGTTTGATTGGGGAAGATTTATGCATAATCCTTTTAAGAAACTTGGCCACGGTGATTTGATTTGATGATTTGTGATTGATTGGGTAAATATTGCACAATACAGCTATGGTGCAGCCAAATAGTACGTGCAGCTACAGGAATGTCATTATGCTTCTCTGGAACAAGCTCCCACCAGTATTACGACAAAGATCTGATCCATCCTATGAACTCATCAAAACCTCACCTCTTGCTATCTGTCCAGAGGTGTTTCACTCAAAACTGAAAACATTGCTCTTTCACCAATCCTGTCCTGATTCCTTCTCTTCCAATTGCCTCTCTCGCCGCTCCAATTCTATCCACCATAGCAATCTGACTGCCTGCCTGCCTTACCATTTGGATCTTGACCTTGAACCGATTTTGACCCTACCTGCCTATCGATTTTGTTTTGACTGAGCGCCTGTGTATAAGCTGGTTCCCTAGACTTTGCTTTTGAGGGCGCTGTAGAAATTTCGAGTTTGCGATTACGATACGCTGTATAAATTTTCAATTACAATAGTACATTCCAACTGATTCAAATGATGAACTCTAGTTCAAGCCAAAAAGAGACAAAATCTTAAGATGTTAGAATGCTGAGGGCACTAAAAACATTGAGAAATACTAAAGAAATAGGAAACAATCCTTACAGATCCCGATTGATATCTAATTCATTCATATCGGAGATTTATATTGTGCCCGTCCAAGATTATCTATACTCAGTTTGTTCATTAGTGGGTATCCTAGTCTGTCACCACGTGCAAAATCCAAGAGGGGTCGATTGTACCATGGTTGAGGTTATGTGTGGTGGAAAACTGTGATTAGCTACCTGGTCTTAGTTCTTACCAATTATAGCGTTTCATATGACAACATTTCTGAAGATTATTTTATTCTAGGTCTGCTACTGATAAAAAAACCATGAATTAATCTCTAAAATTTAACTTCGATTAATCTATCAAATTCGATTAATTTCGTAAATGTTACGTTAATGCGTGAAAAACTCTTTGGGTTAGCTTAAAATGGACTGCCCTTCTTCTCTTTCTGGTATCTTATTTTTGCAAACAATTGAAGATTTCCAGCAACTCGTAAATATATAATTAATATCTATTTTATTAATAATATAAATGCACAGAAATGCTTGTGCGCGCGTGTGTGTGTACCTTGTTACGCGAAGCGGCCGCGAAGCGGCTAGACTATATTGTGACGTCACACAAAGGACTTCGTTTCCAGTTATTGCCAAACAACGCAGCGGACAAGCAGCGGCCAACAACCAGACAGGGTCGTTTTAAGGTCGTCGTAGGCCCTAGGCACTACGACATTTGTAGGCCCCAACCGAAACTGAAAGCGAGTTAATGCGGGAAACAGTGATGGGTAACTAATTAATTAGAAATTACTTAATTAGCTAATTAATTAGTTTCGTAACTAAATTCGTATTCTAATTAATTAGTAAGAAATATTGTTGCTAATTCTAATTCTAATTAAATAATAAATAATTACTAATTAAAAGTTGTTTAATTCTAATTAAAATTTCATAATTAGCTTCGTAGTTACGTATAGCCTACATATTACCTCACCTACTTTTTGCTGGATGCCTTAATTCATGTAACAAATAAACATCAACCAATATTTTGAGTTTTGAGTTTTTATGATATATTTCAAGGAAGAATTGTCTTTTGTTATGACATGTATTTATGAAAACTTTCAGTAAGGCCTACCTAAAAGAATCCAACATTAAAGTAACAGTTATTGGAAAGTGCCTGTTTTACAATTACATTCTTAGCTTCTAGTTAGAAAATAATGTGAGATTTCTCAGCGTTTTCCAGCTGCATCTCAAACATTAGGCCTATGTTGTTCCTATAACACCAGCATCAATGAAGCGAGAACTTGGTGTTGCAAGATTTGTTACAAATGAGTAAAGAAATAGGCTTGAAGACAATACCGGTACTTTAAAACTCATAATAATTCCAAAGTTCAAGTCCGATCTCATATAAATATAAATAATGTTCCACTAACACAGTATTAAGAAGAAATTGGATAAAAACCAATGAAATTTGAGTTTCGTCTAAATCTGAAATATTTGTCTAATAGGTTGAACTGATAAAAGAACATTTTTTGCGTCGTTTGCATTCTGACGTAGGCCTAGCAACTAGGCCCTAATTCTAGTTAATTAGTTAAGTGTTAATTCTAATTCTAATTAATTAGTAATCCTAAAAATGGAAATTGTAATCCTAATTATGAAATTCAAAGTAGACCTAATGCTAATTCTAGTTTATTAGTTAAAAAATCTTAATTACCCATCACTGGCGAGAAAATGACAGTTGAAGACGTTATACATTGTAAGTGATCTTGCTAATGCAAATTGAGAGCCGTAAAGTTCACACACACAGTAGTCTATGCTGTTGCACAGCTTAACTTAACTTTTAATTAGTAAACATAATGCTAAATTGCTTCAGTACAATTACAAAAATTATTAAATTAGAATTTGAAATTTCCTTTTTTCCTTTTCGTGTCAAATTCAACCATTAAAATTAGTTTTTCAATATCTCATTTTCAGACTTTCGTGGGCCCCTAAAATGTTCGTGGGCCCTAGGCACAGTGCCTACTGTGCCTAGTGGATAAAACGGCCCTGCAACCAGACATGCACAAGGGAGGGGAATCTGAGGGAGGAAAGGGTAGGGAAGGTTGAGAGGGGAGGGGATGGTAAGGGGAGGGTTTGAAAGGGAGGAGGATGGCATGGAGGGGAGGGGCTGTTTTCAGTGGAAGACATATTTCAAAATTGTTTTAGCCGTCCGAGGACGGGCAAATATAAACGCACAGTAATGTGTGTTATATGTATGCGTCGTGTTACGCTGTTTCGCTAGAGCCTCACCGGGCCAGAGCAGGGTAGGGAGAGGAGGGTATGGAGGGGGAAGGGATGCGAGAATTGCGCAGCCAACGAGTAGTCACCGCTAGAGGTCGCAAGGGGAAGAGAAGGGAGGGGAAGGGAGGCGAGACTGGCGCAGCCAGAGATTAGTCACCGCTATAGGTCGCAAGATATATTAAATATTTTTTGCATCAGTATATTAAATCCTTCGTCAGGGTGAGCTCCATTTCAAAGAGAGAGAGAGCACAGTGAGCAGAAAAGAGCACCATGAGCATAAGAGAGCACAGTGAGCAAAAAATTAACCGTCTTAGGACTGGAAAACAGCTAGTGGTTGATTAATGAAACCGGCTTTCAACACACCCAGAAAGTTCTAAATATTCGGAGTTTCACCCATAAAGTCGGCTGACGATTGGGCTGACTTTTCTAAAACTGATATTAAATAAATTTGTAACTTTTAGGATAAATATATAACTTAAATTATAGAAATGGGTATAAATATACCGGTCCCATAGATTACAGCAGGCCTACATAGTGTATTCATAGCTCACTAAAACATAACGCATTCTATTGCATTGTGTATCGAGGCTTACTTGCTACAATAATACACAACGAAATGATTCCTATGACGTAGAACCTACTATGACGTCATAATGCCAATCGGAAGAGAGAAACGAGCTTTCCACACACCCAGAATGTGATATATTTGGGCGCTTTGCCCGTATAGCCTGGCCGTGGACCTTGGTATAAGAGCTATTATACTATATGTCCATGGCTTGGCCATAGTGTATTCTATGTGATCGCCCTGAAAAATTCCTGGCAGGGGGCTTTAAAATACCTGCCAGGGACCCGATGCCTCGGGCTTCTTTATACCTCAATTCTTGAGGTATAAAGAACTCCGATGGATCGGGGTAAACTTAAACGGGTGGACTTGTTGGTAAACTGGTCGGTCGGTCCACTTGGGAATGTTTAGTCCCCATGCATGTCAAAAGTCAAATTCCACAGTATTTTAAACAGTTCATGCTGGAGATCGCCACTTTTAACACGGTTGCAATCCATCACCACAAATTAAGCCTTAAATCAACGTTTTCAATAGATTTCTGTTAAAATGCACACACTCTTAAACCGTTGGTAGTTGAGACTTCGACGATACACCAGACCAGAACAAGCTGGGAACTTTAAACGTCAACTTAATCATCGTGACCTTTGTCTAAAAGCTCATTCCTATAGAATTAGAATCCGAATGGAGGTCGCCACAATTATTACAGTAGATTTATATAGCGCCCATTCAAGACAGTCTACAATTGTTTTTGTCACTCTTAGATAGTCTAGTAACAACAGTAATAATAATTACAACAATAATCGTGTTCTTGATTTTCGTGTTGACAGTGGCATTGGAAGACCTCTCTTCCTTCAAGTCGCTTAAGAAACAGTTAACATCGGGAGAGTTCGACAAGTCAACGATGCACAACATTGCTGATGCCGTTGCACAGATGCACAAGGCAACTCATGTCAACAGCCAGCCAGACCTTTTCAAAGAACTTGCAAAAGAGTTCCAGTAAAGTTGCTTCTACAAATAATATGAATGGATAAATAACTAGAGAATTTTTATGTAGGGTTTGAACTTCCTGTATGAATTTGCAACGATCTGTGCTAGGGCAGAAATTTGTTTTCAGATTTTGGCTCCACCTATACACCCTAGAAAACTCGGCTATAATGAGTACACTGGCGCACACACACTGTGAGTGGGAATATCAAGTTAATAGTATTTTGCGATGAAGAAGAAATCTTGGAACTGGTCTGGTCTAAGTTTTAAAACTGCACTGTGTATCACCAACAGTAACTTCACACCAGGCACTTGGCGAGACATAAATTTCAGAGGAGACAACTTCACAGACCATTGGCAAAATCCTGGTGATTGGGGTTATTAGTCAATGGAAGTTCCAGTATATGAAACAAGGAAGAGGAGGCAACTGCCTCCTCATGCCTATGCTTCACACGACACATTCACAGACTCGGAACAAGACTAAGTAAGGATGACAATCCTAGAGCAGTATCCAACGGATTACAATTTTTGATTATAATTTTACTTGAAATGGCCGTTGATTGATGCCATGTGATAATATCAGTATAGAAGTCATTAGGTCACAGTATAAACAGTTTCTTCCATATCATCTCTTAAAAAAACTCCTCCACTGCTTGTACTCTGGCAGTGCCAGTCCCAAGCGTGGATGAAGGAGGAGGGCAACGCAGCCAACGCTTATGATCCTTGTTATCGCACTGTCGTTAAACTGAAACTACTACTATCTCTAAGTCATAAGAAAGTGAATGCCAAAGGTGGTTTAACAACCTGAAAGAAAAATATTTGCAGAAAATAGATCTCTTCGTATAGTCTTGTTTGGGGCTGCAAGGGTTTTGTTGAAAATGGATGGATTATATACAATGCTATTTCGGAAACAATGACGGTTATAATGTATTCGGAATAATCTGAAAACTTGTAGGGCCGTACTTTAATGGGAAACTGAAGTCCACATCCACAATCATTGTCTGCTGGTTATGATATTAATAATTGAAGGAATGCTGATATTAATAAGTGATGATGATAATAATAATAATACAAAATGTATGAATTATTTATTTATGTGATCAAACAGGGACAGTCCGTCGATTCATTCCTTGAATAACCTCTTCAAGTTCGACGCAGAGAGCTTGGAGGCTGGAGAGTATAAGGAGGCTGTGAAGCGTCTGCAGGCCAATAGTAACATCAAGTCAACGATTGCATCATTGGTTGAGGCAGCTAAGACCAAGAAACAAGCTCTTCTGCATGGAAGACTTATCGGAGAATCCATTCTTGTCAAAGGGGATCAGATCAAGGTGGGTTCAGTTTTGTCTGTTCTGTTAGTAGTTAAGATTTATGTCTTCTGTCATTTGTGTTCTTGTGAATTGTTTAATTGTCATAACATGTAAATGTACAGCGCAGTGCGTTTGTCAGGCGCTTCATTAAAGAAAAGATATTATTATTATTATTAACGGGCAAATGTATAGGGAGGGTTTCATGTGCCATGTAGTGATGTCTTATGAGATACAATAATATTGCTAGCAGTTTCGGAGATAAGATCAGGTTAAATGTAACAGTAAGAGTCAGGTGATCTTCTGAACCTCTTTGTTTTGGCCATGGCAAACGTGGGTGTTACTGATGTGTAAATAGACACCATTACTAACTCCTTACATCTCCCTCATTGTCTGCAATCATCAAGTACAGGTCTTTTAGCTGAGCCACGTTGCAGAACAGACGTCGGCTGGCTGCATTCATTCGACTGCGATGCTTCTGCCCCAAGCTGAATGTAATTCTTGACTTTCAAGTACATTGTATTGTATTTCAAGATTTATTCACTTAGAATAACTATTCCTTCAAAAATCAGCTCAAAACTCAAAGAGGAAAACTATTTCTTCTTGACTTTGAAGCAACCACAGCATGGATAACTAACTGCAACTTCTGGCGGCTAACTATCCACGTCTCCGGTTTGCATTTCAGTGTGACCATGTGCAAGAACTTACAAATTTAATTATAACAACAATAATAATAATAATAATAAAGACGTTTCTTATTTTTGTTAGTTGACCAGTGGTCACACCTTGTTCGTTGGACCTTGTGGCTTGGACGTTGGTGTCTTGTTGGCTGAGTACCTCTACACCTATCATGACCACATGTTGACTCCAGAGGACAACAATCGGCATAGAAAGATAGCATACCAGATGATAGACGCTGCCAAGGAGACAGGTAAAGTTATCTTGACTTCATTTTATGTTTGCGCGCATAGGCGTAGACTCTGCCGGGGCACGTGCCCCCCCCCAATATTGAGATGGTGGGGCATTGCCCCACCAATAGATCCAGAGGAGAATTTCTTAAAATATTAAAAACTTCGTCAGAAACAGACAAAGAACTTAAATACTATCAGAAATTCCATAATGAAAACCAAGATTTATTTATATCTTCAATGTTTTCAAGTCTTCAAGGCTTCAATATGAAACAAATTTACATGTAAGCAAAAAGAAACCATTTCAGACTGAAACTGTTCTCGTTCTCGTCTCTACGCTGGATAACATCTTCTCGTCTATTGACAATGGAAATTCCTGCCTCTCACTATGCCTTGACCTCAGTGCAGCCTTCGACACCATAAACCACCAGCTACTGCTTTCAAGACTCGCCAACAGGTTCTGTGTCCCCTGGGACTGCCTTAAACTGGTTAGCTTCTTATGTAGATGACCGTATCAGCAGGTTGGCATCGGAACCGCAGCACCGCTCGATCTTAGCCCGCTGTTTACAGTTTACACTGCTGGAATGCCACAGGGGTCTGTCCTCGGTCCTTATTATTTAGATTCTCTACTTCCCAATCAGTCGTACAGCTAATCACTTTGGAGTTCAATTACAACAGTAACCGGATGATACTCAGCTCCATCTTGCTCTGTCACACACCGATCAGCCTGGTAAACAGAAAAATTTGCATGGCTCTGTTTCAATGGTTTGACCATAAACCCAGACAAATCTGAGGCAATTCTGTTCGGTTCGCGCCAACGACTGCGTTCTCTTCGTAATTCAAATTCACTTCCTTCCTTCAAAAAGCGGCTCACAACTCACCATTTCCTCTTCGATTTGAAGCACTTGGATATTAGGCCTATAACTTCATCTTCTCCTAGCGGTTGACGATCAGCGTCGTAGATTCACATTTCGGGAAATTTAATAATAATAATAATAATAATATTTATTTATTTTCTACAATAAAAATAATAATATTAATCCATTAATGTAATACCGGAAGCGCTTATGATGCGACCAGTTTTCGCGTTCTAATTGTCCAGACCCCATGCCCCACCAATATTTTGGACAAGTTTACGCCAGTGCGCGAGCGATTGCCAGTGGAGATACTTTATACCGAAATATGAAATCGTTTAGCCCATCAAAGATCAGCTTCAACAGGTACTTACGAGGCACTGAATTGTTGCCGAGCAATTTGTATACTTTGATGCTTTCAGAGTTAAAAAATTTCATTGGAGGTCGTCGATACAGAACATCTGCAAAACATGCCTACTGTGAACCCTCCCATTGTCCACACTTGGCATTACCCTCCCCATACCCTACAGACGTCTGTACTCCAGCATAGTGCTTAGCACCCGGGTTAGGATACCATGCTGGTGGGCTACTTTAATATTTTACAGTGCTGTGCATTTGCTAGTGCTTCTCATTAAAGAATATACTTGCTTACTTACTTTGAGATTTTACACCCCATATGACTGCTGCTTTCGTCATTTGTTTCAAATGCCAACAGCTTGTATACGATCGGTATTCATCAGACTGTTATCAAAACTGCTTGTATTTTTCAAACAGTGCAACGTTATCTTGCGATAATGGGAGAGTATCTGAAGGATGGACAAGATGACTTTATTTCAGATGTGGCTGCATTCTGCGGTGTCCAGCTTATGAACAGGTATTCAAAAGCCTACATAACACAACAGAACTAGATATACCATAGACCACATGTAATGTGACAACTAGATAGACCATCAAATGTTACAGATCTAGATATGTACTGTACACCTCCAGTAATAACAGCATAACTAGATGCACTGTACACTCTGTGTAATGTAACATCTAGGTATACTGTACATTTCATGTAACATTGCTAAATACACTGTACATCCCATGTACAGTGTATTTAGAAACTGAGTAGAAACTACTCAGCGCCTCTGAGTAGTGTCCTTGAAGGGGCGCTATATAAATTCCCGAATGAATGAGTGAATGAATGTAGTGTAACAGAACTACACATTCTGTACACAGCAAATAAATTATAATAGCTTAGTTGGACAAACATAATAATTAAAATTGGTCTTCTTCAAATTTGCCTAAAAATTTAATTGTTATTTATTTTACCTGCAAGTTATTAAGTCTAAGCTATTTGGTCAATACTGTACACGATCTTCTGTGAAACCGAGCACCTTATCATCACAAGTGACAACCTGGTTGAAATTGATGGTTTGGACGTTTTATAGGGGTTGTTCTTTTCCACTCATGTATACATGTATATGTAACATAACATTGGTTCAAGCTAGGGGCCTCCCTACATCCTTTCGCAGATTAAAGACGGTCTTACTTTCTTATGGTCCATTTCACTGGAAGTGCCTCTGATTGGTGTAGCACTGTGGGTGGCGCTATATAAATTTACAGGTATAATACAATACAATAACTGGACCTCTATATGCATGTAGCTGCTGTAGCACCATACACAATTCTCCTCTCAAGTAACTTCAAACATTTATCAGTTCAGTTTTACACCAGGCAGTCATTCCATTCCATGGCTAACGTGTATTTGCAGATGCATCAAATGCACTGCACATCTCATGTAATGTTCTGCATGTTATCTCGTTGGCAGAGCTCTTGAGACTACGGACATCTCCAAAGCACTGGAGATCTTGCAATCGGGAGAGCGACTGCTCAATGCACGTAAAAGAATTCACGATTCGGATCGCTTGGTCGTCATTGCACTCATGCTCACTTTTTGATTCATCCAAGATATTCGACTTTCCAATGGCCAGCTCACATACATAAGTTTGCTTCAAGACTTCGCACCGCATGCCAGCTTGAATCGGAATCCGCTAAACTTTAATTTGATTCACCTGTGATCTTGAACAAAATATATTTTAAAAGCTTGTTGCAATAAAATTAATGGTGATTGGCTTGCTTGTATGTATTACACTACAGTATTTCATTATGTAATCTTATACTACTGTTAATGATGTAATGGTTGATTTGGTGCTGTTTTTACTTGGATATTTGTATGGAGTGCTTATGATTATAACAGCAAGAAAATGAAACTTGGAGATAAATAGCTTCTCAAAAGCAGCTCCTTATTATATCAACCACCTTGTTCATTGGCATAGGTATGAATGATACATGTGTAACGTTGTGATAAAAGTATGTAAATGTGATCCAAATGTTGTCCCCGGCATCAGTTACTAAGGAATTACCAACTGACCTAATGAGTTAGCAACGGACTTACCAACTTAGTGGACTTAGTCACACGCTTATCAACAGACCAAGTCGCTTAGACTTGTCAACTGACTTGCCAATTTGCTATCAGTTTCTTAGGTAGTCTGGTATGTATACTAGTTCGTTACGTGATAATGTAATGCATTTACCACTAACTGTAACGTTATTGGCGCTTTTTCTACGGTTGGGCCATCTACGTGGAGTGGCATCCCTTTGGATTGGCAGTCTTATCTAGGAATTCTGCGTGCCCTTAGTACATGTACAGACAATTGAAAACGTAGTACATGACACTGTGATGACAGATACTATATAAATAAATGAAGCAAGACATTTCATCTAGCTTAGTGGTCAGTGACCAACCACCATACACTGAACGAGGTTAAGTCGCGAGAAAACTTGACCGTCTGCTCTGCGTTCAATGTCTAGGAATATTAAGTCAGCAATACTTTTTACCAAGCCTGCCTCTTTGGGTCGGCTCGAAGGACTGTTCATTAGTAATGGTAAATTCATGCCATGTAGAATGGCTACAAGTTTGGTCCCACATCCTCATCTGCAAAACTGTGATTCCCAGTAGGTCTTATGAAATTGTAGTCTTTCACTGCCTCAGTTTGACGCTAACCCAGACCTCACCAAAAACACACGTATAAGCTTACACAACAGAAAGCCACAACTTGAAATGAATTTATACCAAATGCTTAACTTCACAGCTTCATTTGCATTGTATAAAACTGTTGTCATGAGCAAGTATATCCACCTGTGTTTGAACATTTTTTTAACTGATGAAGTTTAACTACAAAATATCTCATAGTTCGGTCTCTCTGCTGTAGTTAAAATGGCAGTCCACAGCTTCAGATAATGTTAATCTGCTTTCTGAAGTACAGTGTTGGATTCTACGAGTCATCACCATCCTCGATCTTTGGTGCCAGGTAGTAGCGAATGTAACCCATGTCTCCAATTTTGTATTCGACCACTGAGCAAAAAAGTAAAATATTTGAAAACATTAGCAGAATTAAAGGACATCTCATATTTATGTATTTATATAAATTATCTAATAATGAAGCATCAGTTCATGGTGTTCTGTCGTTGTGTATGAGAGAATTTGCTCAAGGTCTAAAGAGCATGACTCGTGACTCTTCAGGAACACATACTCCATTGCTAGGTGACTGCTCAACAATTGTCAAATTACTAGAAAAACAATAGTTAATTAAATTATTCAAATAAGCAGTTTTTGATTTATAGACAGGAAAATTTACATTTACACTTAAATTTACTGTATGACACATTCTTAATCAACTTTACTCTTTCATCCATGTGCAAATACAATGCGCAGAGTCCAAAGGGTTAAAGTAAAGTAAAGAAAGAACATTACCATCACTTAGAATTAAGAAGTTTATTTAACTAATCAGGGAGAGTTTTGATGACGCACCAGAAACAAAGCTGCATCTAGAATACTATGTATCTTAGTGATTATGGAGATTCTTACCTAGTGGAACATCAGCTGACATGGAAAGGGTCACTTGAGTGGAGAGTGGTGTAGCTTTGGTGAAGAAGTTGAGATAGCGAAGCGCGAAGGTAAGCGTCACGGCTTCCTGCATCTCAATCGTCACAGCTTCTTCTTCTTTGTCGACGTTCAAACTCTGCGCCAACTTGATGTTGCCTGCAGAGTTTAAATAACGCAGTTCTTTTAGAAATGCCTTCATAAGAAAAATGAACTACTGAAAACATCCACAAATTTTCAAGATATCAAGCAATGGTCCCAGTCCACTGGAGGAATGATACTCCCAAAAGTTCCCAAAAACTGCAATTATCGTATCCCCCAACTATCAGGTTTACACTGCTTTGTGACTTATGATGCATCATAAATATATGCAATTAAAATGACTACAGTACAGAATATCTACTCCAACATCCACGCCCACTGGACCCACATTATGGCCACCAATGGTATACTATGGACCATAAGCCTGTTGGTCTCTTGGCAGACATTTGCAATCTGGTCAAACTGCACCAGCGTAGAACAAACCGATCTTAACCAACACACAAATAAACAAAAAGTAGTTAAATCTATTAGGTAAATATTTGACAGTCCAAATTAAGACCTAAAACAGCAAGTTAATGACTGCAGAGGTTCTAAGCACATAGTTTCTGTCTGAAATGTCCCAGACTTCCTGTGCTCACCTGTGCCAAGGTCACCGCTAGCAGAAAACTTGACTCCCTCTTTTGTGCAGCAGATCACAACGGATTCTCCGATCTGACTGAGATCACGGCAAATTCTTTGGAACTCGACGGATGGCAGCTTGATAATGCAACTGTAGTCCGTCTCCTGCAATGCACCACAAAAGCAACACATTACAGGATGCCTTTTCACACCTTGAACATGGGACAATTTATTACTAGGGCACAGCAGCCAAAGCCGGTGCGCAGCAGCCCTAGGCCAGTGGGCGGCAGTCCAATGCCAGTGCGAGGCAGCCATAGACTGAGATACGAGTTATCTCGTACGTTGCTTCTTGACCCACGAAATGATGTACGAGTTAACTCGTACCTCGCGTTCAATGTGTTCAACACCTACTGCAGGCAATCGATACAACTTCCTGTCTACAAGTTTTCAGATAGTAATTAAGACACATTGCAACACTTTAAGCGATTGTAAGCATTAACAGCACGGTATGCAATGCAATAAATCTTTAGATATCAGCTACAGCTGTCATGGCAACAGCCTTGTCAGTTGTCATGGTAATCCGACCTGGTTCAACAAACTCACCGGAATGCCAAGATGCTCAGTGTCCAGGTCCATCAGCTTCATCTCATAATCAGAAACTTTCTCACCATCTACAAAATAAAGGCACAGTTGCATGGAGTAATTATGACAATTAATGAAGAATCATCAGTAGCAAGCAACTTCTGGGTACATTTTAAACTATTTTTAAAAAACATGAAGGCTGTTAGCACGCAGTTCACAAGCGTGCACTTATTACGGTTTTAATGAAGCATTCAAGTTGAGGAAAAATTGGTTTCCTGTCTTTGCACGACTGTGGTCATATTTCAAAAAGAAAAGTAAAACGGACATATTTATAATAAATAAAACATGGAAGCATTTTATATGTGGCCACCATACGTGTAAACCAAATATGGCCACCCCAGATTGCGAGACAAGTAGAGCGTATGGAGGGTCTATAGAATACACAAATGAGTTATCAGTAACGAAGGGAGTAACTCAGCAACGAAGTAGTTCATTGTTTATAACCAAAGTAGTAAACGTGAAAAACTCACTTGGTGACTCGAACATGAACGTAATTGTATCAGCATTGTCGCCTGCTTTAACGGTGATGGCGTCATCATTACCAGCACACTTCATAATCTTCGACATGCTACAGAAATTAAAACAGAAGGTTAAAAAAAAATCACAGTCCACAATATACCCTATCAACGCAACTTGACCCAGAGACTCTGAACATATATGTATGCAATCTTCAGCGGTCGACAGGAATCCGTTGGTTGTTTCCTAGGGACTCTTCTAGCTTACTGTGAACTGTTTTTTTTGCTAACCGATGTAATATATTCGTTCGTAATGACAATTAACATCATATACGCTAGCGCACAGTGCCTCCGAGTAGATATCTTGAAGAGGTGCTATATAAATGTTCATTTACATTACATTACAACTCCACACAGTCAATCGCACAGGACCTGTAGATGCTACAAAAAGGAACCATCACAAGTCGTAAGTCGAAGTCAGTTCATAAGGAAACATCAGAAACAAAATAGGTTTTGCTGTTTCAATTTTATGGTTTGATTCTAATGTTAATTATATTAATCTGAACAATTTGTACCCATTTATTTGAGCACTGTAATTTAATCTAAGCACTCTGATAGGGCCACTGTAATAATAGCTTGGTCGTACGTGCCCAGATGAAATCAGGCTAAAATCCCAGGTCAGTCCAGTCAAAAGCCAGCAAGCCTATCCGTGGTGATGGGCAAATCCAATCCAAAACATGTATAGGATTACATTCTAGATAACTGATTTTCCGCATACACCTTTAAAATTGTCTGGTGTCCATACAATTTGACACACATTTATGGATTGCATATCTCAGACCTAGAAGTATGCCCAAACTAGGTGACAAACTTTCCGTGTCTAACGGCGCTATAAAAATCAACAACTTGCATGTCCAGCGCTTCTACGTTAATTTTCATCCTCACGGTAACCAGTTTCAATCCGTTTTCCTGACCTGGCTAAATTGATGCCCATCGAGATGTTCCTGTCGCATCGGTACGTATCGAATCCATCGTGCCGAAGACAGAGCGAGACTAAGCTGACGTGAGAACTGTCCATGGCCTGGAGACTCATCCCCGTCGAGTTGCAGTCCCATGTCGCTTCGTTCAGCAGGTCTTTTATCGCTTCCAAAACCTTCTTGAATAGAGAACCTTGAACCAGACGTGCCTCGAACATTGTCGATTATAATGTCCTAGCTTTTATTAGATATTTCTGTTAAATATTTCGCAAAATCTTGTCCACAGCTCCTCCCTTATTTAACGCCTTCCTCTTCGCTTCTAAAGTTCTCAGTAAAAAGCAAACTTTGCAGAAATAAAGAAAATATGGCGGGAACCAAACAGAAATAAGCGCGTTAAGGGACTATTCATTTTCTAGACAAGCCTTTATAGCGCATTTCTTCAAAGCGATGCAATTTGAGCATTATGCAGGACTAAATTTACGCCAAATGCTGAACGGTAATCGTAATGGTAATCTTAAAAATTCTACGGAATCACTCTAATGCCAAGCGCAGAGCACCAGCTTATTCACGAGCGCTGAGCGCCAGCTTATTCACGAGAGCTGATAGCTCAACGTTCAAACCTTAGCCTCTTTCAACACCTCAGTAGTCAGTTCCCATAAATTTTATTTGTTGAATTTATCTTATGTATTCTTCCACAAACCCATTCCACACTCGGATAGTTTCGCCACTATAAGTCTAATTACTGGATCCCTCATGAGAAGTTTAAAGTATATAATATTATTATAATTATAGCCGCTAACCCCATAGCCTAAGGGCGACTGTAAAAATAATGGGCAGTATCTGATGGGCGCGTTCTAGGATGCCATCCAGTTAAATTCTACTCTTCTTAAACTTGTTAAACTACCGACCAGTCAGAAGTGTGCCATTTTCAGGCCTGATCATCCTGATGGCAGAAGCCGGGGCTTGATCTGAACTCCCCGTGCAGTTACATCATCAATTTACATGCCCATCTCAAACCTAACCTAATGATGTCAAAGCTGATTGAGAGAGTGGTTGCGACTTGACATCGATATTTTGAAGCAAGTTCAAGCAACGACAGTTAACGACCGTGACGGTGTATTCTTGCATAACTATCGCAATGCTGATAGATGCCTTCACGTTACCTTACTCACTGTTTATGTTGCGTAAATTCAAGAAGTCATCCATCTTGTAGTTGGCAGCGTTTACATCAAGGCATGCGATCAGAAATTTAGTTTACGATTACTCTGTGGGGGAGGGGGTGGTAATGTTACACCCAAAATACAACAGGGGACATTATGACAACGCTCCTATAGAAGGGATATTAGATTCCTAAATAGCCCTACTGCTACTGCTATAATTTATTGTTCCAAGATGTCACTAATATTTTATTACGAACTCTTCCACACTATTCCTACTGTGCTTATAAAACAATCGTATTCTTGCTGCTCCAATAATATACTGCTCCATGATATCCTTATTCTCAACCAACACTACGGAAACATTTCCAAAGATCAGGATTATTCTTCTCCACCATACAAACTAACAACTATTGACACAACTGAACCGACCTTTGAGGAATATACAATATTCAAGGTGTTGGATACCATAGGACATACGGCAGCAGGCCCTGACGGGATTGTTTCGTGGTTTCTGAAAGGAGCAGCCATAGGATTAACAGCGCCGATTACCTATCTCCTCAATCAGTCCATTCAGTTCGCTTATGTCCCACCGCAGTGGAAAAAAGCATGATTACTCCTGTCCCCAAAGTTCCTAAACCCTCCTCTGAAGCAGATTTCCGGCCAATATCCATCACACCTATTCTATGCCGGATACTTGAAAAGCAGATTGTGCACAGGTTCTTTTACCCATTCCTGACTGACCCCCTGCAAAACCGCATATATTCTGATCAGTACGCCTTCCGACCAACTGGATCCACCACGGCTGCCCTTATCTCGATTATCCATAATACATTAGAGATGCTTAATTCCAACGATTACGTCCATTTGATAGCATTAGATTTTTCCAAAGCTTTTGACACTGTCAGGCATACACACCTGGCTAGCATACTAGCGAAATTGCCAATTCCAGACAATGTCTATAACTGGATCATTGCTTTCCTTAATGGTCGCCAGCATTGTACGAAATTCTTAGGTGAAATATCAACTTACATTGAAATAAATGCCAGTATGGTCCAGGGATCGGGCTTTGGACCTATGAACTTTATCACTGCAATAACCAGTCTTAACGCAGCCAACCCTGCAAACAGGCTCCTCAAATATGCAGATGACTGCTACCTTTTGATCCCTTCCTCAAATAGTGCTTCTGTGACTTTAGAATTGGACCATATCTCCCGATGGGCTGTTGACTGTAACCTGAAGCTGAACCAAAAGAAAACCAGTGAAATGATAATTCACCGTCCGAGGGTGGGCCTTGGTTACCTTACTGCCCCTGGACCCACCACAGGTCTAGCTAGGGTTACCAGTATGGTGATTTTGGGAGTAACCATTTCTGATGACTTAAGATTTAATAATCATGTTCAACGACTTTGCTGTCAGGCCCGTCAATCCTTTTACGCTTTGAGAACTTTGGTCGCCCATGGCCTGCGTGGTCTACATCTTTATGACGTTGTGCGAGCAACTACCTTGGCAAGAATGCTGTATGCCTCACCCGCCTGGTGGGGTTTCGTGGGACAACGTGACAAAGACAGGTTTGAAGTCTTGATGCGTCGCTTGATCCGCTATCAGTATCTTCCTAGAGATTCCCTGTCTTTTGAGCAACTATGCACAAAGGCTGATTCCCGCCTTTTTTCATCGATCCTGGTGGATAATGGGCATGTTTTACATGACTTGCTTCCCCCAATTAAAACTTCTAAGTATTCCCTCCGCCCCCGGGCTCATGACCGTATCATTCCTCCCGCAGATAATTTGATGCGTAAAAATTTCATCACTAGGATGATATATAAGGTCTGATCAACATTGGTTGACTTCTTAGATATATGCGGGACTATAATGATTGTGCACCAAGGTGCTGTTGATTTATTAAGGGATATTGACACTAATTTACTTAATGCGAAAAACGTTTATTGTCAGGATACTTTATACTTTTTTAAACTGCATTTATAAGATGTCTGTACACCAAAGTGCGATTAGCAATTGGTTAATAAAGAATATACTTACTTACTTACTTTACTTAATTACTTTTGTTATTAGCCTATCTGTTGTTACTCGATAACAAAACACTTATGAAAGCAAGCACAAAGCAGCTGCTAATAATATTACTTTAAAAATTCTATAAATTTTGGGGTACTCCGGGGATTTAGTAGATGAAATGACAAAAGTCCGAACTCGGTAACAGCAATTCACATTTAATGAAAAAAAGTTTAAAGTCTAAGGAAATGCACAACTTTCTTGTCAAGATTGCTAAATAGCTACAAAGTTCCACTAACATTTACTCATTTGATTACATAAGAAATACATGCGTAATACAAATGTAAAACGTAAACTCTCAGATGGTTTACCAGCGTCAGATGGATGGCAGCTAAAACTACCAACCTTTACCAATTTTTATTGTGGGCCATAAATGTTATTTTGAAAATGTGCAAATTAGGTGGTTATTTCCTGTGAATAAGCCTGTTCCTGTCTGTAAATAAGCTGTTTCTTTTGCAAATAAGTTGGTTCTCTCCGTGGAAGAATACAAATACACAAAAGCTCTAGTCTGTAACATTTCAAACACATACAAGATTTCGATTTTTATCTAGGAAACATCAAAATGAACCTATAGCAAAAAATGCGAAGACAACTCCAAACCATAACCTCCCTGTAGGCACGGCTAAAAATCATTATTCAAAATGTATCAAGCCCTTTTAGTATTGAATCCTGGTTTACAACTTGCCAACTCCCATCCATCCTTATCCGGACATCTGGTTACGACAAACGACAGTGGACTTTAGCTGTACTAAAACAAGTCCTACAGTCTTATAAAGTCGCTAGACAATCTCAAAAACACACGACATGATGTGATCAACTCAAGAGCCGATATAAAATAGAGCGTAAAACATGTACTCGTGAAATTGTGTAGCAAAATAGATCGGATGGCCCAAAACAGTTATTCACCTATCACGCCCAGAACACAGTAGTCGAAAAACATTAAATTCACACAGACCTATCATCAAACCGGTAAACATTTACAGTTAAAGCTATGAAAATAGGCATATATCATTTAGAGTAATTTCTGTAGTGTTAATGACCACTCCAGGTAAAGTCACCACGCAAAGGCGTGCAGATCAGAAAGAAAACTTGATTTGCATATGTATCCGGAATGTCGGGAAAATAGTTTTAAACGAGTGTACAAGAATACAGTATTTCAGCAGAATTCAGCATACAGAATTACGAAGATTCGAATACAGAAAGCCCTCATCTATAAAAATTTCCTATGCAACCATCATATATCAAGCACATTCCCCTCCATAAACAGGGCATCTCTTACACGCAACAACATGCTATAGACAAAGATAAAAAAGTAGTGTGTGACTAGATTTAAACAAATAATATGTCTTAATAATAATAATAATAATACATATACAGGTATCTACTAGGTGCATATATTATTTTATAGCATTATATACATATATCAAGTCTTCGTGGGGCATAGTAGTCGACTGGTCGATCAGAGTGCTTGGCTTGTACTGCGGAGAATACAGGTTCGCGTCTCCCCGAGGTGGTCACTCTGTCAGGACCTTGAGCTAGTCCTTCACGCACAACTGCTCAGCGCCTTTGATGCTCTGTCATATGGTCATGTGCACAAGTTTGAACTCTGGAACAAGGACAATGTATAATGCAGTCTTAAAATGTGAAAATACACTGAATTCGGACAACGAACAGTGTTGGTCAAAACGACTCTGAAGTTTGAACACCAAAGGAATGCTACCTGGTAATATTCCCTAAACAAGCAAGCATGTAAACAGATCAGTTTCATTGGCTTTTATTCATGCCACACTGGCCTTGTAGAATGGGATGCTCAGCTTTCCAAAACAGTAGCTACACGTCACACCAAACGACAAAATCACCACGGATAGTCAGAAAGCAACTAGAAGGCCCATTAATGAACTAAAACCCAGCATAAAAGCGAAAATGGTCTACAAGACTATAACAATTAGTGAGATTACATCGAAGCACTTCAATACTGATCGTAAAGTACAGTGTAATAATTGTACATATCTCTGACTTCATTGCCCAAGGTTCTCAAAGATATTGTCTAGGGCTGGTACGGACTAAAATAATTTTAATCGATTAATCTCCACAATTTAATTGAGATTAATCGATTAAATTTGATTAATTTGGTCCATTTTACATAAAGCGTGAAAAACTGTTTAGACTGTATACACTGCAAAAATCCTTCAATCATTGGACATGCTAAAGTTCAAATTGTCAAACTGAGAAATGTAGTACATATCTCTGACTTCATTGCCCAAGGTTCTCAAAGATATTGTCTAGGGCTGGTACTGACTAAAATAATTTTAATCGATTAATCTCCACAATTTAATTGAGATTAATCGATTAAATTTGATTAATTTGGTCCATTTTACATAAAAGCGTGAAAAACTGTTTAGACTGTATACACTGCAAAAATCCTTCAATCATTGGACATGCTAAAGTTCAAATTGTCAAACTGAGAAATGTAGTCAGTAGTAACTAACTTCTATCTACAAAAATCTTCAATAATTTCGCCATTTTCGACTTTTCCCTCACCATATGCCTTAAATGCAAAATGATCACTTCATTTTCCACTCAAATGTTTCACATTATTACTGTTCACCATATGGTTTATTCCGGAAATAGTTGATGTCATAAAATAAGTTCTAAAATTAATCGAACAAGCTGAAATTTATCGATTAAAATTTTTAACGATTAATCGATTAATTAATCGTTAAAATCCGCCGTCCTAATATTGTCTAATATAATATTATGATCAAATAACAAAATAAAAACTGCAACGTACAACCGCATTGCCTAACAAGTCAGTACCGATTAACCGAACCCATTGAACAAAGCAAGATTTCAAACTGCAACTCAAACCATGAACACAACAGCATCAGGCCACTGAGTACATCCAGAAGTCGGTAATTAGCCTTATTTGCATCTGACAAGGACACATGCAACGAAATCAGACTCTTGCGAAATGGTCACAAAATCAATGGCAGATAGTAGTCTCTAAACACTGAACAGCATTCGAAATGCGAGAGTGACTCGGCACTTGCGTACCTGAATGGTCATAATCAAACATTTACATAGTAAACACTCCAGCAGTCAGTGAAGACCTGCTGGAAAGATCAATGCACCCAATGCAAACATACAAGCTGATGTACTTGCAATTTCAGTGGCATTCCAGCCTTGCATTGCTGACAGCACGCAACCTATGCAATACTCCATGGTAAACAAAACCAGAGTAAAGAACTACTAAGTGGAAGCATGCATGCTTGTTTGTATGCCAGTTATTTCCTAAGTTACCCGTCTGTTCATATAGGTAAATTATTTAAAAAAGTTTAATGCATATATTATACACATCAGTAAACCACTAGACTGTCGTTTTGGGATAAACTACCACTGCAAATATGTCCCATCAGAAACTGCCCAAAAACATTTTCATCCTTCAATAAGCCTCACCTCTTCAAATTTAACAAGACACTACATTTCAATGTCTCTAAATATCAGTAGCCATTTGATTAAAGCACACGCCTTATAAAGCAAGGCGCTCCTCTGAGATGGTGACTGCAGCAAGAGCAAGACCTTCACTCACAATCGCTCAGAGCCATCGATTGATACGTGGTCATTAAATTGCGGACTTCATAAATACATAATAATAAATGGTTCTAGTTTCCCCGACTTGACTGATTTCGATTCGACTTCTGTAACAGATTATGACTTTGACTACGATATCACTTGTAGTGACCCTTGACTGATGCTTTGTAAATTAAAATACGAGTGTCTCAGAAATCATAATATTAGAGAACAGCCGAGTTCTAAAAGGCAGCATAATATACTCAGACAGAGAAATACCGAAACAATGCAATCACTAACTCAATCAAAGTCAACAATGTTTGATTGTTTACGCTTGGCATACAGCCTCTGACCTAACAAACTCGCGCTCGATGACAGAACTACAAACATTTTCGATCACTCCTGATCGTGGATCTAAAGCAAAACTTCCTACGACGTCAACACCACTCACACTAAAGCGTAGCAACAGAAGAAAACAGCAAAGTATGAAAAACAAATAACGACAAATATATATTGCGGTCAGAATGACATTTCATATATTGGCTCACTAGTCGAGAGTAAGCCAGGTAAAATGGAGTATGTTGGTTCCAGCCTCCCCCGAGACAGTCTTCGTGTCGGGACCTTGAGCAAGTCCTTAACATTCGATTGCTTTGTGTTGTCAACTCATAGATCTCGCAGTGCCTCACAAATATAACAAATAAACACAACAAATAAATAAAATTATATACAATTATTATTACTCTTTTGATTAAATCAGTGTAACATCGATTCTTCCTTTCAACATACAAATGCTTTCCTAAAATTGAAGTAATTGGGGAAGTTTAAGGTAACGTGATCAAAACATATGGTAATGCGTACAGCAACACTGTACAGTTTCGTAACATGTAAAGACTAAAATACACAGCAGGCTATTGTAAAAAAGTATTCTGTAATAAAACACTCATTTTCACACGTTAATGAATTACTACCTTTGCAGGAAATTCCTATAGTTAGCATATTCAACAAGGACTTTGACATAAGAAGAAAGCAGTACCTTAACCGACTCCTAGAGACAGCCATGACTATGAAGTGCAAGCCACTCCATTTTTCTTAGCTTCGTCACAGAAGGGTGAGAGGCCAGTCCTCGGACTCGCTCCTGATCTATCCGTTGACGGTCATGTACTCATTATGGCTGTGTACTCATTATGGCTCATTGTACTCATTATGGCTCAGTTGGCTAGGTGCACAAATGAAGCTGAAATCTTGAAACCAATTTCTGCTCTGGCAGGTATCTGAACTTCTGATCTCTTTCTAGTCAACAATCCAGCAAGCTAACAAATTGGCTATCAGACACCCAGGAATAAATTAAACATAAATTAAAATATTTAACGTTAACCCAGCTGCATTTCCTTCCCTACCTCAAGCAACTTAAAACATCAGTTTACCAGCATTAAAACATGTTATACTAATATTGTTGTTATTTTATGCCATCTGCCGCATATGGGCTGGTAATGGCACATTTACCACATGGTACATAGGTAGGTTTGCAGGCCTTCCAGCTGAAGCACTAGCATGGAAACAGAAACTCAACAACCACACAACCTGTCTTTAGGCATTATACAACTTGACAACAAGTCGCCAATAATATTACAGACAACAAACCGGGATTTCTCCCAGACAAAATGGACGTGGAAGCCTAGAACATTAGCAACGGGAAACATGGTATCATTAATTAACTATTTCTCCTTGGCTTTCAAGCACGTGGATATCTAACTGCATCTTCTCCTGGTGGCTGACTATCCGCACCTCAGATTCACATTTCGGTGAGACATACCAAATTTAATTAATAATAATAATTATTATTATAATAACATAATATTATTACATGTACTTTAAAACACTTTAATATTAATGTTGAAATTCCAAGGTGCACATGACCCCTAGGAAAAAAAAATTAGGGACATGCATATTTCTCAAATTTCTTCTTCATTGATAAAAATTGTACTCTGTATTGATGCTATTATTACATGCTTCCAAGCACACACAAGTTGTTGCAAGTAGGGAGATAGGGTACTGATGAATTCCTCCATTCAGAAAGTTCATCTCTTTCACAATCGCGAGAGCATTGGCCTGATCACAATGATGACGATGCCTATGAAGAATACGATCGCATTCTAACCATGGGAAGCCAAGCTGTCACTACTAAAGGAAGGTGCCGAGCAATGATCCAACAATTATGATCAAGATAACGGATACGCAGACCAAGATCATGATCTTTTTCTGAAACAGAAAACCAGCAACGACTGATTAAAACAATAGCTTAGTAGCAAAACTGGAAATGAAAACAACGCAGAGATGGAGTTTAAAAAGATAGTTATATGGTAACAATGGATTTTACTTACAAACTTCTTTCAAAGTAATTTATAATATAAACGATGAGAAATGTCATGAGGTCCTTCACGAAGTGAACTTTTCTGTCAAGCTAACTAGACTCACTTAGTTTCGGTAGGTGGTGCTGCTATAATCTAACGCTATGGACTAGAATCGTTTCATTTTGGTAGGTGGCACTGCTAGGAACATGGTCACTATTGTTTACAAGCGCTAACCGTTGCATATATTCAAATTTGCATGTAATGAAACTTGGGCTGCGCGACAGTCTGTCGCCGTGCTGTCCAACATGCAGCTGGCTTATATCCTCATCGATGGAATTTTTACCATCTTAGGACAGGAAAACATCTAGTGCCTGATATTAAGAGAAAATATTTTAAATAGAGTACAACGTTAGCATGTATGGTATGCCTGTTTAACCCTCCAGGCATAAGTGTCTTATTCGCTGCAATGGGAAGTGTATATACAACTGTGGAGTATTGCCAAATTTCTGGTTGGGGGGAAAAACCAGGTCACCTGTGCAGTACAGCAAAGAAATCTATGGCCAGGAATGGACGACACCAAGACCATAACTACCTGAGATAAGATGGAGTACAGCTCGCAAGGCAGTTATACATAACCATCAAGATGTTAAACTCAATGTGCTTGTAAATTGAAATTGAAAAGCGTTTAATGAACAACTATGTAGTTTAACCTTTCTCGCTGCACTCTGATATTTCATCGCCTTTTTTGTGTCTGCTGCAGCGGTCTCGACATAATCCACTGATTTTTCGACGTTGTGCTCAATTCTATCAATCATTTCTCCCTGTTCAAACAATCCAAAGCCAGCATAAAGCAACTGCTCATCAAACAATTTATGAAACAATCACTTTAGAATCAATCAAACAATAAACAAAACAATCAATTACATCAATAGATAAGAGAAACAATGAGATGCAATAGTTAATCACTTGAAATCAATTACGGAGTCAACAAAACAATCAACCAGCCGCAAATCAATCAAACAGCAGAATGAAACGATTGACAGATATGCTCGTGCTCAACCTGGGTCTCGACAAGCATCGCCATATCCATGAACATGTCGTGGAGTTCCTTTATCGATTTCTCAAGCTTCATGATGTCGTCATGCCTCGCTTCAATGTCCTTCAGTGATTGCTTTGCCTGCTGAGTATCTGTTATGATCTACATTGGAAACAAAATTCACAAATTATTATCATTATTATCACATAATTATTAAACAGTCTCTTCTGCTCTAAAATTGGAAACATGCACATGTATGCAAAAATGAAGCTAATACAACTACAGTAAACTCACTAAGTAATTATCATTATATATTACGATGATATAACTATCAATTAGTCTCTTCTGCAGCACTAGTGTCTAATGCACAAGGTATCAACCAATGGTGCAACAAATCCAAGCCGTACGACCCTCACATGAGCACGCACTAGTACTACTAACCCAGAAGATATATCACGGAGACCACAGAGGACCACAGTCCCACTGGTGGACACTGATAACCCAATGTGACCCCACTGTGGGCCCAGCATTTGTGCTATGGGCCACTGTGAGCCCAGCATATGTGTTTGTGATCTGAACTTAGTAGGTTCTACTATAATTACGAGTATTAATTAATGAAAACGCTAACCCCTTGAGTAAAAATGGCCGGATTTCCAGAGTCCAGCATTTCCTCCACCTCCTCATTGGTGGTAGCTCGTCCAGCTGGAAAGAACACCAGTACAAAGGTCAGAGGTTGAACGATCTCCAAAACTTCACGTAAGGTAACACAAATTCTTATTTCTTACAATCATCTTTCACCGATTATTCCCTGATGCCTTTCCCAAAATAATACCTATTAATCTACTTACCTCTTTATTATACTTACCTCTTTATCTAATTACTTGTTCGTCTGTTGCCAGTAATTCAATTTCTGAAATGTTGTTCTAGGTGTCAGTCGATCTTGATCCTTTGACTGCCAATGTTATGGAGAGTGAAGAATCTTATAATGAGGCGTATTAAACTTCAGATCCATGTTACAGACCACATAATAACAGAATTCATGTCATAATGATGTACATTTGTAAGGAAAGCCATGTGCACAAACTACAAACAACAGTGTACTCCTGTTATCTGCTACTCAAGTACTTGTAGTAGCTACCTGAGTACTTGTACTATCTACTCAGTTTTTGTACTGTCTACTCAAGTACTTTTACTTGAAGATTACTTGAAATGACCCTGATAACTAACCTGCTTCAAAGAAAAGATGCTGAACAAGTCAGAGCCACCAAACCAAAGACTTTGGTTAAGATTAGACTACAAGAGATGTCTAATTCTGGAACACGCTACACAGCAAAAACATGAAAAGATCGACTTAAAGATAAATTCATGCATAAAACAGGAAATTTCTGAAGTTGCTCAACCAAACCAACAAAATAAATCAATTAAATCACTTTGAAGAAAACAAAGGACACTCAGTCTGCTGTGAACTGATAAAAATCGTGTACCTTTGACGTGCTACAAGTTCTGTTGAGTCAATAGTAGTACCACAATAATATAAAAAAGCACAGTGTACTATGCGACATCCCACTGGCAACAAGATACTGGAGAAAACAAAGCAAGGACATAAAGACAAGAAACACTGAAAGAAAACTTAACTGAGTAAATGTCACTACAACATGTGTATTACTTGAGGAAAAATATATAACACTAGTCATGCTGAATAGTAATCAAGAAAAAATGATAATGCGATACTACTTCTGACGAGGGATGTAATACTTGGAACGTGTGCTTGTTTCATAGCGGAGTACCATTTCCAAGTACCTATATTTGCAACCTAATCACTTCACATCTCATTTCTGAAACAATGAGGTCCAGCTGGCCAAATTTATCTATCAAGAGATTTAATTGCTCGATTTGTGCTCGAGTACCATTATTAGTAACTTAAATCTGCAACCCAATTACTTTGATACATCACCTTTGAAGAACTTCAAAGAAGCACCGCAAAACTAATATGTAACTGACCTACAGATGAAAATTACAGCAAGTTGAAAATGCATGCTAGACAATGTCAACTGAAATGCAGACATTAACAAAAGAACAGAATAAATTTAGGCAGCCAGTTTTTATCTTTGGATGTGTGCGCACGTGTGTGTAATTGCTTCGTACATATACCTGAAGACCCTTCATATAGAATCTTTAAGTACCTTTCAAAAGCACTGCACATGAGGCTATCTAACTCTTCTAACCATATGCTGTTTGGGTAGGCTGAAAACAATGTCTATTGTTTATTGTAATAATGGGCCACCCAACCTAGGCATTAATAAAGCACCTTCTAAACAGACCTTGATAGTTTCGTGCACTGCTGAGTAAAACTAACGAAAGGTTAAACTCAGAATGTTCTCTCGATGACAATACTCTACAGAAAATAACCAAAGAAATGACATGGTAAAACTGTGTAAATACAATCACTAAAACATCACAAAAGATTGTTCATTACAAACTAGAGAGCACTAGCGAACCAAAGAGACAGCGAAAACAGACCAAATGTGACGTTCATCTACTACGTCGATCAACAGATCCTGTGGAGCAGAAACATAGAATCCAGAAGGACTCACTGATTTCCATCTGCCGCTGGATTCGATTCTTGCACCCCTCGCGGTAATCGACCTGTGCCGCGTTGTACAGGTTCATCACTTCGATGAATTTGCGCAGAATTGTCGAGTGCTGGAAATACGATAAGGTGAAGCACAAGAAGCAACTGTACCACAATGTTACCATCATCAATGTGGTTATCATAAGTAAGTAAGGATATTCTTTATTGTACCAGTTGCATAACCACGCTCTGGAGTACATGTACGATAATTATGAAGAACACAACGTCCTAATTAACGTGACACTGGCAGCCAACAATGCCACAAAAGATCATTGCTCCCGTAGTGTTAGTCCAATATATTATATGTATCATCATCATCATCATCAGTTCCTGACATCAGCCATTTGGCAGCGATGGGTACAAATAAATGATCGCTATTTTCCTCAGTCATTTGCCAAGTCCATTGCACCCCTTAGTGTGAGTCCAAGTGATGTTATGTCCTCGTTTATGGATGCCACAAGCCTGGAGTTGTCCACTGTGAATTTTATCATGGTGCCATTGTCACAAACACTACCACCTGTCATCGCTCCACACTTTTCTTGGCACCAGTCTTCTTTATCCATTTAAGATTTTAAAACAAAGTTTGAAGTTTTGATTGAAGTAATGAAGTGACGGTTTAACCACAGAAAAGCTCCCAGCCTATAAAAAACTGATTTGATATGCCATGATTTACATAGCAAAAACACAAAAAGGATTGTCATAGAAATATGCCAAAATTGTTCCTTTTTATTATGGTGTCGATCTGCTCATCTCTGCAACACACTCAAGAGTATCCCAACAAAACTTGTCAACAGTTTGCTTCAAACCACAGAAATACATTTTTGACGACTTCCTGCACAGGTGTGTAAACAACTGTCTTTTATCGTTTACCATTACAACATAATCTATACCTGAGTTTTGCGAATACGTAAATCGGCCGACGACTTGTTTGTCTCCTCTTCCTGTTCGATTTTCTGTTCGAGATCTGCCAGAAAAACAATAGCAATCAAAAGCCATGATCACATTTTTCGATCACAGCTTAACCCTCTAACGACGAGAGTCTACTAAAAGCAACTGGGAAATTGACGCAGCTCGTAGTTAAAGTGTTAAAGACAAAAGAACAAAAGTGAGTTACAGCGTTAAAGGCAACATCACAAAAGTATGTTAAAGTGTTAAAGACAAAAGAACAAAAGTGCAAATGGTTTCTGCTGAAGAACTGCCAGCATAATAAAATAAAACTCCAAAGCGAACACAACATTTTTCTGGTCAGCATTTGAGTATTTCGAAAATAAAGTCTTAAAGACAAAATCACAAAAGTGTTAAAGAAAAATCACAAAGTGCAAATGGTTACTACAGTTCAAGAACTGCTAGCATAAAAAATAATTTTAACTTAAAAGCGAACACGACATTTTTCTGGTAAGCATTTGAGTATTTCGAACCGAATTTAATCTGGACACTTTTGCAGCCCACTATCGTAATGCAAAAGGCAACAAGCCATTGCCGCTTCTACACCAAACCAAATTCCCAAAATATAATCCATCAGATCAAGGCTAGTCCAGATCCATGAGACCTCCAAGATTGGATGATAGGCTAAGGAGGAAGTTAAAACATCCTGTTTTCAACTCTTTTTTATACTACAGTGTAGTGGCTAGCGTGCGGGACTGTCGCTTGAGAGGTTGAGGGTTCAAATCCCCACCAGGGCAGAAATTTGGTTCGAGATTTCTGCTCCGCATGTGCCCCTAGCAAACTACGTTATTATTAGTACACTGGCCATACACTGTCAGTAGGAAGATGAGATGGTGAGTGATAAGACTGGCCACCCACCCTCATATGCTGAGGCTAAGAAAATGAAGTCGCTAACACTTCATACCCACGGTTGCCCCGGGCTAGATTAAGGAACTGCTCTTCTTCTTCTTCTACTTCTTCTCCTCCACCTCCTTCTCTTCCTGGCATTGGCAAGCGCGCTTTGCTTATTATGTGTAGAGTATGGGTTTCAACGTCCTCTACGATCCATGTACTGTATAGGAACCTTGAGCAAGTCCTTCAATCACAACTGCTCAGCATCATTGATGCTGAGCAGGCCGATGACAACAGAGGCTGCAAGGGCCAGATAAAATGCCAGTAATAATAATAACAGTAATAAAAATAACAATAAAAAAATAAACAGGCTATAAATCTAAAGGTGAATTAAATTCATAATCCATGGTGCTGACCATTTTAAAACAGAATTTCTGGTGCCAGCATGAAGGGACGCCGCTACCCAGCAAGAGATGTAGTAAGCGAAGAAAAATCGTACCTTTTAATTTGCCTCTCACTTTATTTGCAGACTTCTTTATTTCAGCCTTCAACAATTCTAAGTCCTCTTTGGTTTCTGAACAGTCAAATAATTTCAACAAATGTTCCATCATCTGGTTACATATTAAAAACGACAGACGATGATTAAGGTATGTACATAAGCATACTATCATTTGTTATTATTATTATTATAACTATTACTATTTTTTACCCTAGGTAAGTGCAATCCCTCAGGATATAAAAAAAATTGTCTGGAACGAACAGCCATGTTTCATCCAGTTATTATTATTATCATAAATAATATTTACGCATTTATTAAACACAAATACCTAATGACAAATTGGATTATATTGATTTGGTTGCTGAGTGTGCATCATAACTGAAACACTTCGACCTCAAGACCACCTCAATCTTAAGGGATTTTCTTGTCTGTTGCATGTTAAGAAATGCTATTGAGGGTAGCTAAGCCTTTCTACAGCACCTTTCCAATGGTGGCGTATCTGTATCACGCTTGGTCACAGACCGTGTACAGAAGCCCTTTATTCAGCCTTAGCAGTCTACAGCAAGGCCCTTAGCCAGAAATAGTCTAGAGTAGGGCATCCAAAAGCACTTGAACTTTGAAGTCATGACCGCCCGACGCCGTGAGCATACGAAGGCGCAAACGACTGAAGCCGTGACCGTACAATATGGCAAAACCCCGACCCTACACACATTGATCACATTTTTAACAGCTTTGCTTTAGATACAATGATACAAACAACAATCTGTTAACTTCAGATGAAGGGAGGAATGGATCATACATTATATTACATTTAACACAAACAATTTATGCCCGTCCAAAATCGTTTCCACCTGTCCTTGGCTAAGGGTCTGTCTAAAGCGCTATATAAATCATCTTATTTTATTAGGAATTAGCATTGATTAACAGTTTTATGACTATTATTATTATCTTCATCAACATCAATTTAATCAACGATAACATCAACAACTCACTGTCGTCCGTCTGTGGAGCTGATAGAATAGCGCTGTGTTTCTTTTTCACTTCATCTACGTCTGCTGCGATTTTTTCGATCATTTCCCGGATCTCGTTCACCTTTCAGTAGCAATGTAATGAAATTCAAAGCAATGCAATTATAATGTCAACTAATGTAATAACATGCCTTGTAATGCATGTGATAATGTTGCTGCAGGCAACATAAAGTACGCCAATCCAATGCAATGTAACACAATTTACAGTAATGTATTACAAGATCATACAATGTAATGTACCGGTAGGCACTAAAATGCAAAGTGATGATGACAATTTATATAGCACCATAAATTTCCAGCTACAAACAAAAATGACTTCAATACGATATGAACTATGGTCAAAGTTTGCATAGGCCTATATGTATATAAATTAGGAATTAGCATTGATTAAAAGTTATATGACTAACTAATGCATTATTCTGAGCTATCAATTAAACTTTCTCAATGTTGTACAAACTTGCCAACCTGTTCAAAGAACTTTTCCATGAATTTGCCTCCATCCACCGTAATGTTCATAGGTACATTCTCACCAGCTTCGTCATCATCCTCACTCTGTGCCTGTAGCAACATAATTACATCGTGCAGTCTCCGCTTCGTTAATTGTTTATTGATTGTTTATTGCATCAGAAAACAAGACAGAACACCAGAAACAATGCAATCACTGTGGAGGCCAGGAAAAACCTAAAAGCTTAAATCACCCTGGTCCCTAGAACCATTTCAGTCAACGTGTAATGTCACACAGATCTAAACTAAGTTATGCTGGTTAATGGCAACTGAAACCAAACAATTTTAGTAGTGTACATTAGCGAATGATTAACAATTCATATAGCATAGAAATCAGAAAAAGAGTAAATAGACATCAAATTTTAAGACAAGTTTACAAAATAATGTGAATAAAATAAGATAGAATTTTAAAAATCAATAGTAATAAAAATAATAATAATACTTAAGGTATGTGTGTATCCAAGGTAACCAACACAAAATTCAAAGAGAAACTTTAATCTCTAAAGATCCTATAATTTCCAAAAAGATGGAATGCCAGGCAAAAACTTATTGTGTATTTTAAGAAGTAGTTCTCTTTTAAATGTGAGAAAGAATTTATCTTCTTAAAGTTAAACATCATTCAAACACAAATTCTGAAATAACGCACTTCGACACATGGATCCCAGATTTGGTGCACCTTTGGGAAATGACCTCATTGTAAAAATATCATTGTTATAACACCGATAGATCGACTGATCGCAACGTCTAATTCAGTGTAATTAGAAACAGCCGCAGAAAATGCGCTATATAACGGGCTTACTATTTTATTCCCGATAATTAGCAGGTTCGATTTCCGAATAATTGTCACTAACCGCTTTTAAAGCTGCCAAACGATCTTTGGTCATGCTTGCGTGTATAGGAAGACTGGGTAGCACAGAAAACAGCAGAGACGGTAACAACCAAAAGAGAAATAAATCCGATAAAATTCTTTAAGAATGAATTCAATTATCGATAAAACGTCTAATCTTTAGGGTTTAATAATCATAGATGACTTATCACATGTAGATTGATCATTGAAGATGCCGCACTATTGACGTCACTGTACGCCCGGTATGCTTATCAATTTCTACTAATTATGGTGAACAGTCACAATATTACTCAAAAGACAGGCTAAACTACAGTTTTTGAATAATGTAGTTTGTAATGGTACATTCTAAATGTGTAAATTTAGTTTACTCTAACACATAATATCAAGAAGCTTCTAAACAAATTTTGTACTAATGAATCTGCATACTCTTTTACACTGTTCTTTATCGCAAGAGTTGGACTGGGAGCGCCTGTGAGTTGGTCATCTTTGAGGGGCGCTATATAAGTGCTCTGAATGAATAAGTGAATTAAGGAATAAATGAATGAATGAATGACGATGTCCGTCACGCGATGACGCTCTGCGGGATTAAACTGCGTCATCGCATGTAGAATCATTCGAAATTCAATATATCATGAATGTGTCATTAGACCGCTTTAGACAGTCACATCGATATCTATATTTAGACGGACAGTCGTGACCTAAGAATAGGTATAGACAAAGCTGCATCGGATTGTAATCTCAAGATTTTTAAAGCGCTCAGACCTAATTCACGGAAACCAGCTTACTCACAGGCGCTCAATCAAAACAAAATCGCAAGGCAAGTAAAGTCAGAAATCGGCTCCAGATCAAGATCCAAAGATCAGTCAAACCTGGAGACCAGCTGATTGACTGAAGCTTCGTCAGAAACAATCCTAATGAAAACAAGGTCTTTCGTAAGTTTCAATACAATGAAAGATGACTATCCACAGCCCGAGAGGGTGTATATTTAGTATTTTAAAAAGCCAGATAGCATAGAGGGAGGAGGAAGCAAGTAGCTGTGAGGTGGTCTATGTGGGCTGAGGGGGAGAAACGCTATTTACTTTCTAGAAGAAGCGCATACATCTTGAAAATTAATATTCATGCGGTCTATTGATGGAAAGAAACAATCTACATTCGGGAATTATAAGCCGATGCCTTGCGCTTAGCTTAAGAGTAGCGCTTCACAAATCTGGCACTTACGATCAGTGATCTCAGTCTTGGCCTTTTTTTATATTCTTTTGGTTGTTTATAATTCGTATTTCCGTTAAAGTTAACAAAATAATGCTGTAGGAATAAAATCTACCCAAAAACAGATTTTTCCAATTACTGTTACTAACTAATTAATACTAATAGGTTGTGCTCGAGAAATTTGTAATGGATTCAGTTGAGGAAAGCGTTAATAATGGACGACCGTCCATTCTTTCCGACTTAGATATCATCTACTCCGTTCTGAACCACCTTCCAATGAAAGAACTTCACCGTGTCGCACGGTTAGACATTTCACCATAAATCAGAAACTTAATACGACCCGACAAACAGCCTGGGTATAAATTGTTAACAGCTTCATTTTCTCAGCCTCAGTGTATGAAACAGGCAGCCAGTCCTTTGATATCCGTTTAGTTCCTGATCCTTCTGTCAAACCGGAAGGCAATCCATGAAGCAGAAATATGAAATGCCCGACTGTAAAGTTTATCAGTTTAGGTCGCCTCTTGTCATTTATGCGGCATTTGAAACCAATTTTAATACCTGTTTAAACCACAGTTGAATCACGTGTTAGAAAACGCGGTTGAAATTATTCCACTCCAATATCATGTTCAAGTGATCTTGGGCTACGCCATCCTAACACATTTGCATTACTGCAACACAGTCCTTGTGGGCCTGCTCAAACTCCTCTTTTACATTCGTCTTCAGATGCACCATCTGAGTTGTGGTCAACATGCCAGAATTCTCGTATTTATTGGATGATGTGTGAGAAACACTGTACTGGTACTTGCGATCAACAACCTCGTACCTCGACGTCGACCTCAACGACCTCATGTCAAGGAAGACAGCAGATTTGACAGTTCTGTATTTGTGATGAGTAACAACTCTACATTCTACATGTGGGGCACGGTGGTGTAGGGGTATGTTCGGTGCCTTGCAGCCGGAGGGTTGCAGGTTCGAATCCCTCAAGCCGCCATGTAGGGACCCTGGGCAAGTCCTTCACTGCAATTGCTCATGCGCTTAGCGTGAAACTCCGATTCAGTGTCCGCGCTGTAGTCGGGAGCGCCTCTGAGTAGAAATCTTGAAGAATATAAATATCTGAAATGAATGACCTCAACGACCTCATGTCAAGGAAGACAGCAGATTTGACAGTTCTGTATTTGTGATGAGTAACAACTCTACATTCTACATGTGGGGCACGGTGGTGTAGGGGTATGTTCGGTGCCTTGCAGCCGGAGGGTTGCAGGTTCGAATCCACCTCAAGCCGCCATGTAGGAACCCTGGGCAAGTCCTTCACTGCAATTGCTCATGCGCTTCGGGCGTGAAACTCCGATTCAGTGTCCGCGCTGTGTGAGTCGGGGCGCCTCTGAGTAGAAATCTTGAAGGGGCGCTATATAAATATCTGAAATGAATGAATGAATTCCTGTTTCATGTTTTTATCATGCTAAGTGTTTTACCTCTGAAACGCAAGTAACTGGCATAAGTCGTCAGATATGTGTGAATAAGGTAGGGATAGTGTTGTGCACAAGACCAGGACCCGCGTGTATGAGAGGGTCATAATCAATGATAACAATGTCAGCAATAATAATGGGTAATATTATTTTGGTGTTTTAGAGTCAACAGAAATTGGAACAGAGCGGTTAAGCAGATTAAGAGACATCGCCGCATGCTTTCTTGGGGCTATTACTACGAACTGGAGCAGGGTGGAGTTGATGAACAAATAGGTCAGATCATGGAGGTAGGTCATGTCATTGGACCCACATCAATAAATCAACTAAATGCTGGCTTTTCGTACATACTGTATATTGCATATTGTTGGAATATCTGAAATTGCAAATATCAGCAATTTATCCTGTAACTTTCATGAACCTATGGCTTTTGTAATATTGAAAAAGTAAGTAAGTTTATTCTTTGTTAACAAAAGTAATTGGAGGTTACAGATAGTAGAGAGCTGGCTGGGTGCAAATTAATTTCAATATGAGGTGACATTGTTTTTACTGCATTCTACTGTCTGCTCGTGTATATCAGCAGATCTTCTGCTGAATCATTGGATTCATTATTTTATTTAATAACTAGAAAACTTAAGGACTGTATGTCTAGTTTTGAATTGCTGTATGCCACATAGCAGGTTGGAGGCCCAACAGTCTGACAGATTTGGAGAAACGTCGAGTTTTGTCAGATCAAATGCATGGTTGAGGAGTTCTTGAAAAGGCACTATATAAATCTGCACTTACGATTATTAAACTGCCTATTTGTTGCATGCCACAATGTCCTGCGACAAAGTGGCTTATAATGTTACTTTGAATTTTTATAATGTTTTTGTTTACAATGTTGTTTCGTGTCTTGTTGCTCACTAGAATCTGGCTACAGAACCTCAGTTTGCACTGATATTCTGTTCGTCTTCGCTTCACGAGGGCACGGTTTCCATCCCGTCAAAATCATCTCACGGCTCAAGTCGGTTCCCAAGGGCTGCAAAACAGGAGAAAATTACTTTTACAAACTTCATGGAACGGGTTCTTCCTCCGTCTTGTCATCTGGCTGGAGTCAGCACTGATGGAGTAGTCGGTGAGAAGGGGTTGTCTGTTTTGTAAACATACTGCTAGAGAAAAACCATAGTTGTTGATCTTATTTGGTCGGAACAGTTTAGTTTCAAATTTGAAAAGGCTTCTAAGCGACATAACTTTTAACAGGAAGTGACTTGGTTTGAACTGCTTCATCACCGAAGCACGATGCTGTCTCCTCGGATTAAACTCCCGAATTTTGACCTGGCATCGGAATTAACAAAACAGCCTGGCTATTGTGGACTTGATTTGATATATCGCCAGTGAATAAGCTGGTCTCCCTGACGTGGCTTTTGTTGGCGCTGAGATAGTTTTGAAAATTTACATTACTTTACAGTATTTGAAGTTCTATCTTTAATCCCCAGAATCATACATCGTGTAATTTGTAATTGTAGTTGTAATCTGTAATAAAGCTCCACTTCATGAAAAAAACTCATCAGTGGCACTCCCATCCAATCAGTGAAATTACTGTTGAGTAATACAGGTGAAACTGTGGAAGGGACAAAATGGAAAGCTTTTGTTGCAGCTAACACTTAATAATACCTATGGCTTCTTTTGGCTACCTTTCAAAAGTCTATCATATTGGAGTGGTAAATACCATACGAGCAGTTGTCTGCAGGAAAGCTGTAATCCTTCAAGCTAACCAGCGCCTGTTTGTAAACTGGAATATGCTCAACAAAGTAGTTTCAATGTATTTCCCAACATGTGGAGCATCAGAAGTTGATAAGTTCTATCCAAATGATAAGTGGCTACCTGTAATACCTATCTGCACGATTGTTGGCAAATTCATCATCTCAGCCTTTACGTAGGACATTGATCTCTCAACAATATTCTTGTGTGCACCAAGCACCCAATAGGCTTGACTGTTACTCAATGCTATTTACCCATTACTTCCGTAATGAAATTTGGTATAGTGGCCATAACTCACTATGTGATAACCAACAAATTATTTCTATGGGTATTGCATGAAACTCCTAAAATCCTGACGTTCGTTGTGGGCTAATTTTACAGTAACTGATTTCCGATCAAACAAGATTCTCGAACTGGAAAACACACAGGCGGCCTCATGTCTGTTTCTTCCGAAACTTGATGGCGTCGACATCTACACTTTCCTGGTTGGCCTCGACCCGGAAAAAGAAGACGACGAAATGCCAGAGGAATATTCTAGCAATGAGGAAGACGAGGCAGGCTCTTCAGGATCACTTCAGGCAAGCGGCGAAACCACCAACTCGGATGCAGAAAAGAAATTCATCGACGCGGTCACTGGTATTCCGGAGGGCAAAACGCCGAAACTGATTCTTATGTTCCTCACCGATCCGTATTATGCTTACGACAAAAGGCTCGGTCAGAAGATGGTTCATCGTTACGAAGGCGTTGTCGTTGCGGGCGCCTACTCGGACAGTCTGATAGTCGATAAAAGTTTTCAATCTATACTGCAGGATAAGTGAGTATTGATAGTTGTGTTGTGTTAAGAGTGAGGCAAGTTGGTGTTGTGGACTTATGTAAAGTGGTAGCGAGTATGAAAAACGTATGTATGTACGTTTCTATCAGGACAATTATATAGCACCTTTTATTTATCTGATCTGAACAGTTGTGGCTAAGGTAAACATAAAATATATGTTGAGCTGAATTGCATGACACAGTGCATGCATGCAATGGCAGATTCGTATATGCACGTGTTTCTAGGAGCATGTACAATGGAAGGACTACAATTGTTCCCAGAGGATGAGAAAACATTTAATTGTGTTCTGATAGTAATTGCAAATTTATATAGCACGACCTCAAGACAGAGATGCTACAATGGACAGAATTGTGTTGGGCAGTAACTCATTGTAGGTGTGTAGGGTTGGTTCTCTGTCCGTCTGTCATTGTAGATACATGTATAGGGTTGGTTCTGTTTGTCTGTCTGTCTTTGTGTGTGTGTGTGATTATCTGTCTATTTATCTACCTACAGTTTATCTCTCTCTCGCTCTGTCTGTCTGTGTGTTTGTGTGTCTCTCTCTCTCTCTCTCTCTCTGTCTCTCTCTCTCTCTCTCTCTCTCTCTCTCTCTCTCTCTCTCTCCTCTCTCTCTCTCTCTCTCTCTCTCTCTCTCTCTCTCTCTCTCTCTCTCTCTCTCTCTCTCTCTCTCTCTCTCTCTCTCTCTCTCTCTCTCTCTCTCTCTCTCTCTTTCTCTCTCTCACACACACACACACACACACACCAGTGAAAGGCCCAAAATAATAATGGCCCAAAATTGGAGAGATATATGCTTGATCCTACATTTTGGTCCATGCCTGTGAGCTTTGAATTGAGCTTGGCAATGACTTATTGCTTTTAAATGTACGTGCTTCATCTTTCAGGGATGAGCCGTCTGGATTTGGAGTGGCATTCTGTGGCGACAACATCCGCGTCGCTTCAGTTGTTCTCTCTGCGAGCGTAAACAGTGAAAGGCAGATCGAAGCTGAGCTTGCTCGTCTAAAGTCTGCTCACGTGCCTGAGCAGCGCTCAATAGCGTTCATGCTCGCCTGCATTGGCCGTGGCGAGAACTTCTATGGCGGACAGCAAAATGTCGAGTCGAAGGCATTCCGAAAATTCTTTCCGACCACTCCTCTTATTGGTCTCTTTGGCAATGGTGAGATTGGCTTTGACCACGTGCCCGACTACTCAAAACCCGTTGTCGTGAATGGAAATTCTGGAACTGTAGATGATAGCGAAATAGACCAGCTTTACCATTCGTACACCACAATATTTGTTATGGTTTCATTTCCGTGAGCATTTACTATATAACGAGCGGCAGTGAACGGATTTTTGCTTGTTTTGTCTTGTCGTTTTAGTTCTGGATCAACAATAACCGTTTGTTATTGAATTTGTTGCTGAGGTTACAGTGCATGTTGCTATAATCGTATGATTGAAGCTGTTACTATAACTCTGGTGCACATATGATCTGCCGTATTTATCAATTATTAAGTCAATAATTGTATCATTGAAACTGTGCTGTAACTCTGGTGCACCTATGAACTGCTATATTAATAAATTATTGAGTCAGTTAATGATTAATGATTCTGTTTGCAATTGCATTACTTGTCGGACCAGCTTTACCACTGTCTTTATGAATCTTCATATAGGCCCTAATTCGGCTAACTGCTAACAATCAGTAATTAAGTCAGTTAGTATAATCATTCCATGCAGAAGCCATGATCATGGAGCATGTCTGTTTAAACATGGGATTATTTTAATGATTGTTTTAGTATGGGATTTTTTAATGATTGTTTTAGTATGGGATTTTTTAATGGGATTATTTTAATGATTGTTTTATTTTATATTATTTTAATGATTGTTTTATTATGTGATTATTTTTAACCAGTTGGTGGCAACATATAGTTTTGCTGAATTGGCGGTAAGCAATAATACGTAAATGCTAGTCATGATGTGAGCCAAAGAGTGTGGAAAATACCAATTTTAGTTTCTAGATAATTATGGTTAGAACTAAATGATCAGAACAGAGATATCAATCAATTCAGAAACAGATTAGTTAAAAAGTTTAATTAAAACTACAGACACAATAGCAAGTAAAGTTCGCATAATAATAAAAGAAGGGACTTCCCACATCTCTTCATTTTCTTCCTTTGCTATCCTGGATGAAAATCGTGAACTGAAAAATCAAGCTGGAAACTGCTACAGTGCCATTTGTAATAATGCTCATGACATTGTTCGATTAGTATTTATTATTACAATGAATTTATTAAGCACCACTGTCTAGGCCTAATGACCAAGCATCAGTCGATGGTGCTGAGCAATTGCGAATGAAAGACTTGCTCAAGGTCCCTACAAAGGAACTGTCTCGGCCCTCTCGGGGGAGGAGGCTCGAACCCTATGCAGTTAAACCGTATAGTTTTGGCCGGTAAATTAATACCATCTTTTCAATGCAATACTTTACGTTGGTAAGTAAGCCGTCTACCAATGTCAATGATAACTATCATCAATCCAGCTTCCATTTAAGCAAACAAATTATTTTCATCTATCCAATTTCTATTTAAGCAAAGAATTTCATCAGTCCAACTTCTATTTACGCAAAGAATTATTTTCAGCAATCCAACTTCCATTTTAAATTAACAGCACGTGATATGTGCAAGAAAAATTAATGACTAAGCATATAATTTACCAGCCCAAATTACATAGAAATGATTTACCAGCGTAAACCGATTTTACCCGAAACCGTAGGCCCCTACTCTCCGCGTTACAAGACCAGCGCTCTAACCAATCGGCTACATGATTGTGTCGACGGCTGCGTCTAAGAAAACTTCACGTTTCTTTGTGGCAGCACAGGGTGAGTTAGGACAAACCCAGGAAGGGAAAGGCCAGATTCAGTAAATAGCCCGTAAATACTGTAATTGTAATTTTAATTAGTCACTTCTATAGCGCCGGTGTAGAATGCTCAAAGCATCAAGCAATGCCATGGCGCACCAAAACCAAGCCGTAATCAGTTCAATATCCAGAAAATCAGACTGTGAGACAGAGTAAGACTGCATGGTGGCTATGCAATTTGAAGGTGTTTAGGTTGAGAGCGAAATGACCCAAACGACTGCGGCTAATTCTGAAAATCTGTAAGTAAAACTCTAAGACCAAGGCCATAACATGGTTTCAGAAGAAAAAGCGTGGGGCACTCTTGGCCGATCATCCAGGTGATGTTTGGAAAGCTATGAAACCTAGAGCAGGCTACCCTTCTGGTTAAGATTTGGCTCTGATGTCGGTACATGAAGGTAGCCAGTTGGAGTTTATGTAGGCCTTGGTAAAAGAGAGTTAACAAGTTTAAACTTTTAAACGGACTTGAGGTCTTAGCCAAGTAGTGTACGCCAGCTATGGTTCTCACAGCCCTCTTTTGGAGTAAGTGTATTGGTTGGAATGGAGTTTTATATCCACCTGCCCATTTTATAGTACGGTACCGTGATTAAGGGGCCGTCCATAAAGTACGTCACGCTCCGGGGGAGGGGGTTTAAGAAAGTGTGACAGTTTGTGACAGGGGGGAGGGGGTCAGGCCATGTGTGACGTCACACATTTATTTATTTTTTATTTTATTTATAATTTATTTTTATTTTTTAGTAGAATTTCATAGCTTTAAAAATAATTTTCAAAATTTTCTGAAACATTTTAATTAGTTTTATGTCAAAATAGCATGAAATGCATATCTCCTGAATGTGTTTTCACGATTCCTCTCGCTAAAAGCGCTAGTAATAATGCTGTTGCGAAGCCTTGTTTATGTATTAGCCTTGCTTTCGGAAGTATTATTATTTCTATGTTGAAAGTGTGACGTACTTTAGGGGGGGTCCGAGTTTTGTGACAGTTTGTGACAGGGGGGGGGTAAAATGGTCAAAATAGCGTGACGTACTTTATGGACAGCCCCTAGGTAATATGAAAGTATCATATAAAGTTTCGAGAGTATTAGGGGGAGAGAGAAGCTTTAAGTCTCCTGATAACCCCTATAGACTTAGCTATCTTACTTTTAACTAAGTTGACGTGGGCGTGCCATTTTAAGTGTTCATCCATAATTCTTCCTAGAAACTTGAGGTACCCGCTTTATGGGATGTTATTAATTCTAATGGTCTTGCTAGGATCATCCTGGACCTTTCTTCTGAAGCTAGAGAAGATAATGTAATTAGTCTTTTTAACATTTAGGGACAGAAGGTTAGCATGAAACCAATAGGTCAAGTGAAACAGTTCAGAATTTAATACTCAATTTATAACATTAATGTAAGTCTTTGTCATTATCAGCAGTGATAAAAACAGCAGTGTCGTCTGCAAATAACTAGAATAAAAGCTTTTTAGTACAATTACTAATTAGTAATATCATTTATATAAATCAGGAACAAAAGGGGACCCAGGATGGACCCCTGCGTGACTCCACAGTGAATGGAAGCCTGGTTAGAATAAGTTTTGTTAATATTTACTTGCTGCAATCTGTCAGTCAGATAAGATTTGAACCATTCTAAAGCCATATCCCTCTTATGCCGTAATAGTTCAAGTCATGCGTAACGGTGTCGAATGCTTTGGACAGGTCTAAGAATGCACCAATAGTGATTTTGTGATGGTCTAATGCTTCACTGCTTATTAAGTGAGCGCTGCTTATAAGCCTATATAATTATAGTTCTTATCTCTATCCAGTCAAAGGTACATGTAAATCGAGTTAGCGAGAAAAATAGAGAAGTCATATATGCATGCAGTGCTTTTTTTCAGCCGGAGCGGTCCGGAACGGCGTTCCGGGACCTTTTTTCAGCCATTAAATATAATTTAGTAAATTGAAATTTTTAATAAAAAAAATTATTCAAAATTTACGTAGATACTTTAATTTAATTTCAGTGCTTTCAGTGTTTATTGGTATTGATTTATATGAAATAGAAATATATATATTAGCTTAAAATATGAGTCGGTTATAATGACCCTATAACTGTTCGGAATATTTTGAGTTCCGGAACCTTTTTTCTAGAAAAAAAGCACTGCATATATGTCCTAAAAAAATTTCGGCACCTTAATTCATGCTTAACAATAATGTTTCACTATAACAATTGACACAAAGTAAGTAAGTAAGTAAGTATATTCTCTATTGAACCAGTTGCAATCCGCATTCCGGTGTACATACATCATATAGGCCTATAATAAACAATCAACAGTCAATATGAATAAAGCATTCTAACTATGAAAGTTTTTTTCATATTATGGTTAGCTAACGGTAAAAAACGGTCATGTGACCGGGGTCGAAGGGAATAGGCCAACGGCTTTTTTGGAGGGAGAAACCTATGGAGAACATGGCCGGGGTTTCCCAGGACCGCCGAAAACAAGCAGGTGTCGGCTAGTTGTTCAAAGGTTGGGCTATCACTTGGGAGGTATCGCTGACGGATCAATCTGTTCATTACAGACTGGAGCATTCCCTTCTCCCTTTGGCTGGCAAAGCCCCACCATGCCGGAGCAGCATACAACAGGCGTGCCACCGTTGTCGCCCTCACCACATCGTAAAGCCCAGGGCCAGATAGACCATGCCATGGGCAGTTAGTATGCGCAGGGCATACATGGATTGCCTAGCCCTGCAGCATATTTGGGAAATGTGCATCTCAAAACTTAAAAGTTTCAGTGAGCATAACCCCCACTATAGTGTGGCCAGAACGATCACTCAGACACACACTGCCCGATAACAAGGCACAGTCACATCGAAATACCAGACATTTTATGTAGCCTATACGTTCGTTCTGACCACAATACTCTTGTTGTTGCTAGTTCCCACATAGAACACATGAAGCTCACATGGCATTATTTCGCATATTGGCTTCATCGCCCTGCATACAAAGTTATTACAGGAGTCGAATTTAATTGTATACGGCAGCCATGCAAGGCGTCCATCACGTCCTACATCTAATTTTACCAACGTGCAATCTCGCGAATGATAGGCTGAGTGGACCTTTAGGAGGGCAGAGATGGGCAAATTACACAGTAAAATGTAAGTGAATTACAAATTACAAATTACTTTGGAAAATGTAATTGAATTACAAATTACAAATTACTTTAGAAATTTCTTTGAAATTACAAATTACGTAATTTCAATTACATCAAATTACAAATTACATGCATAGTTGGGATCAGGAAATTCAGTCACGAAACACATGCTTTATTTCCACTGTTATTTGTATTACACTGTTTGAAACAGTTTATTTAAGTTTCTCTAAGAAGTAGCAACTGTTCGAACAACTTGTCCAACAATCGGCATATTATGTTTAACCTTATAGTCAGGCTTGCAAAACTATAGGCCTAATGAGTTTGTGTACCAGAGCAGATGAAGGAAGTGCAGAATTAAATTGTATAAATAACATCTTAGCAGTTACGTAGCTATGAAGATTCATTAGTTAGGCCCACATGGGAGTAACCTGTCACTGGATCAGTTGTCTTAGCATGCAGACGTTTTGTTGGATGCTAAGACAACTGAGCGTGTGATGATCGAGTAGCGCAACTCATCTATGTAACACGTTATGAGCTCGGTCTGACACATGACAAAATTGTATATCATTTCTGACATTGGCTCCAATTTTGTGAAAGCATTCAAAGGAATTCAGTGTTGCTATCGTTCATATCAGTGATAGTGATCAAGATAAGGAAAAGATGCTTTCAAAACTGCTCTGGTTGTGGAGTCTCTAGTTTTCTTTTCAAAAGTAATTTGATTTTACAGATGTAATTTGAAATTACAAATTACATGAAAAACATGTAATTCAATTACAAATTACAAATTACTTTGATCCAGAGCAACAAATTACAAATTACCAATTACAATTGTAATTCAAATTACGTAATTTCAATTACATCAATTAAATTACTGCCCATCTCTGTAGGAGGGTTGGGGGAAGCGATAGCCTACCGTTTCCTACTGCTCTTCACGCCAGTGATGTTGCCACTATAGTCTATGGACTCTATGGAGTCGTCGTCCGTTATGACTCCATCATCTGCAACAACAAGGTTTTGTAATGATTTGAGCAAAGTAAGTAGGTAAATAAGTAGGCTAAGTAGGTAGGTAAGTAAATAGTAAGCAAATAAATAAATTAGCAGATAATAAGATAAGTAAGTAGGCCTAAACCGAATGTGACCGTAATTCTAAATCCGAAATTTTTAAGTACCACCTAAAAGTTCAGCGGGCCCAACTTTTTTTCACGAGCGCTGCGCCATGTCAGAAAAGTTGTCGAGTGGCTTATAGATCAGGTGTAGGCCTACCTTACCGTGACGTACTTCTAAACGACCAAGGTCCAACACTGAGCGAGGCCTGTGCGTTTATATAGACGTTCAATGCAAATACTTTAGCTGTGTGAAATTCGAGGATACCTTAATTGTACATTGCAATGTAGGCTACTAGTTAAGATCTGCTACCTATAAAGACATACAGACGGTCAGATAGAGAGATTGTATTGTATTGTATTTTCGTTTATTAATCAACTCTGGCTGTCATAACGCAGCTAGTTACAAGGTTCTTCATCGATAGTCGGCTTGAGTGAAACGTAGGCCTTATTAAGCTAAAAGGGTCATTCTGGCTCAGGTAGATAAGCTTGGCTTAATTGTCTAGATTTGGGAGTCTCTAATAAATGTTTTTAAACATCATGCGTGGAATGAAGTTTTTATCGTCTTTATCTGGGAGGACATATGGGAGGACAGATGGCCAGACAGACGACGGAAAGACAAATAGACGGACAAACATAGGGCCTACCAGTGGCGTCTACCAATGGGGGTTGGGAGAGCGATCTCCCATCAGTGCCAGAAGTGGGGGGGGGGCGGTTTAACGCTTTTGGACATAAACTGGGTTGTTGTTGATTTCCGTTAATATAACGGCCTGCAGTACGAATATATATATATATATATATATATATATTAGGGTGGTCCACGACACAATGGTAAAATTTCATCTTTAGCAGAACTTTGCTCCACAAGTTTAAATCTGTTCTGCCTCTCCTAAGTTAGATGTGGACCAAATCTGAAGCAGATTGGAGCAGTTTTAGAGGTCGCTCAAGGTCGCCAAACATTCTCAAGATAATACCATGGCATAGTGAAAGTTATTGACTGTTATCTGCTCAAGAAAATATTATTAGAACCGCTTGGTACTTAATTTTGAACTGTTGTTGTTAAACTGAAGTTTAGAAATACCAATCTAACATTATTAACTATCCTTTGATGTAGCATGCAAATGTTGGAATTTTTAAAATTGCTTTTAAGAACTCTAAACCTTTGTACTTAGTCGGATTTATTAGTACATTGGTGAATTTTAGGAATTGAAGAGAGTTGACTGTACAGTTTTGACATAGCTCATAAACACACTATTGGCACAGACAAGAAGCATTGCTGAAGCTTGGTTTATAGAGAAGGGCACAGAAAAAACTGTCTGGGTCCCATCTTTCAACAAAAGTTCCATCCGATGATCATGCTACAAGAACCATGAGGAGCAGGTGACAGACACGCAGTATACTAGTCATAGCTATAGATGATGTTCCAAAAATTGGCTGCAGAACTGGAAACGAACAAGCTGAAGCCTGCCTGAGGACTCTGGATGACTGGGGTCTTCGGACTTCGGAATCTAGTTCGTCGTATTATGGTCTATGACATCACTGCCAGCAATGCTCGCCTGAAGAATGATACCTGTACTTTTATTGAGAATTCGAATTTAACCAGAATTAACCTGGATGACTTGCCGCCATCATGTCATGGAACTTCCTCTTGCTATTTTCGGCTCTTTATCTGGACCTACTGGAAGGTCTGTCATTACTATGCTCAGCAGGTTCCAGAAAAGCTGGCCACACATTGACCAGGCGACAAATGAAATGGCTTCCGACGACATCTTTGATGCACACACTTCTGCTCTTCGAGAAGAAATTGTGAAATTCTTCAAGACAGCTCTTTAAGGGACACATCAGAGAGAAGACTTCGAGGAATTCTTTAAACTCAGTTTGATCTTCAGGGTGGTGCAAAGGGAGCAAGAGTTTCCTTTCAGGCACCAGGAGAATTCCATCATGGACGTTTGATGGTGAAAGCTATCTTTAGTATATTTCTTTTCCAGCATTAAAATATTTCTTTTCCAGCAGCTGTTCTCTCCAACTGCCAAAGAGAAGCTCACTGCTTGTGAGCCTTGTCTATGTTCGGTTCTGGCATGAAGGTCCTCCGCTATAAGAGCACCACTCAACGATCTACTGCTACTGGAGGAGCTCAGTAAATATCTAAATATGAGAGTGGCAAAGGTTGCCTCGACCGCATTCGGTAGGCATACCTGGTACGTTTCAACAATTTTGGTAAGCCTGTCCTTTTTGACGACAGAATTGGAGTGGATGTGAAACACTGATGGTGACAAACCTCCACCTTCCACAGTCCATCAATTATGTTAAGTGCCTCTACCATCGTCCTGAACCTCTCAGCTCCCTTCCCTTGCATCTTCCGTCACAGAGAGAAATACTGTCATCGTTGAAATTCTGAACTTGAATGGAAAAGAGAAGGTCCGAGGCTTCCTGGTTAAGGATCCTAAGGATGCAATGATCACTCCCACCAGGACCTCTTTCAGTCATGACAGTTATATATGAACGACTTTGCTGGGAGAGCCATTGGTTTGATGCAGCAGTAGAATTAATCGGTGACAAGCAGCGAAGAGCAGCAGTTCCTTCTTCAGCTCGTGAAACGCCACAGCAGAACCTATCCGTCCTGCTCTAAGGCCACGCTGATGAAGATGACAGAGGACATAGAATGTGCTATTCAAGAAAAGTTCCAGTGTTTCCGTAGCAAAATTGAACATTTGTGAACCTTTTCTTATTTTCATTGCTGCAATAATTTTTATTATGTTTTAATTCAACTCAAATTCTGGTTTCTGTTCTTAGTACAGATTACCGATTTCATGGTTGTTATGGTGAAAATACCCTGACCTTGAGCGACCTCTAAATACTCATCAATCTGTCTCAAATTTGGTGGAGGTAATAGTGGGCAGCCATAGAACAAAAGGAGGGTTGTGGAGCGCAACTCTGAGAAACTTAGTGTTTTTGGACCACGCTAATATATATATATATATATATATATATATGCATATATTATATCGAAAACAAATCTTATCTCGGAACAATAGACCAAAAGTTCGCTCCAACTCAAAAAGACATCAGTGGTTGAACACACTTCTTATCACTTCAGGTCACGCTTAGGCCTACTGAAGATGCCAAGACGAAGCCCTCCACAATGGCAGGTGATGAAGGCGACAGATGAATAAGATGGCCTCGTACTAAATATCTAACGACCCGTTAGACACTTGCTGTGCACGAATACCTCAATCTTCAAACAGTGGTCTCTCTGTAAAGCTAATAACATATGTTTAGCATTATATTTCCGGCCAGCAGATCCCTTTAGTACATAAGAGCAACTATAGTATGCTGTAAAACTTCCTTTCAATGCTAGAGGTGCAGTCGTATAGTGCTAGGGCGTCACTGGTTGTTGAAGGTGATATTCATTATATCATAGGCTAGGGAATTTGTCTGTTTCTTGGCTAGTTTTATTTTCGTGAGAGTGGTAGGCCTAATCACTAAGCATCATTCAACATCAACAGAATTCTCAAAACCTATAGAGGGCAGTCTAAACAGACAATCTCTGGGGAGAATTTGGATTATTAGCTTCGTGCTATTAGCCGTAATATTTTATTTCGGTTACCAGCAGCAGGAAATTTCTTAGTGGTGAGTTATAATAATTTAGAATTATCTACATATTTAAATTCACCACGTATTGATTTAGGCCTAACTTAATTTAAAAAAATGCTTTGTCCTTTTCTTTTCTGAAACATTTACCTAAGAAGTTCATCACATAATTAAATGGTAGGCAATCGCTGCATTAGAGCTCTGTAGCATTAAGAAAGTTAATTGTTGGCCTACTAGCCAATAATGATTAGATGCTAATTTGGCTGATAATTAGAATATGCCTAGCGATACTATTATTAGCAGATTAGCTGCCATAATTATTGTCAGTGCTGAGAATGCACTTAATCTTAAGCTAGTAGGCCTACAGCTGATATTAGGGCTGTTGAGAAAATACCGATTTACTTTTCTATATTGTAACTTTCATTGTCTGCTTTGCAATTGCCATGGTTAGGCTACTTAGCCTATAAGGCCCTACTGTGATAATACTGAGGCTGGCAAGAAGCAATACAGAACTACTTTATAATGTTAACATCCTTGTTGTTAGTACAATAAAGAATCAAAGATTTTGATTCGTTATTGTACAATTATAGTTTCGTATTCATTACGAACTGCTGTCCTCTGGCAGTCATCCTATCAAACTGATATTAAATTCAAATAGAATTGGTGCACAGTCGTGTACACAATATTTTGAATAAAGCTGCAAACTTTACATTGTTTGCTTATGTTGTACCATTACCATACCCATTGCATATAACATAGACGCAAAGAATAAAGTTATTATTCTATTCTACCGGTCACTGGTACTTTGTTAGCTGTGAAATTTATTGTTTTATTCTGTAGTCGTTACTGGCCAGAACACAGTATTAATGAACATTTACAGTATAATAACTTCTTATTTCAGTTGCTGCTTGTAGTATCTTTTGTAATTGACTATGCTGATGTAGGCCTATATTAATTCACAGTTATGAGTGACTTCTGAGTCTCTTTTATGTAAGTCGGCCAGAATGGGGAGGGGGTTGTTCTCCCATTCCAGGTGGGGGGGTTAGACGCCACTGTGCCAGAGACCCGCATACATGTATGTGATCTTTCTATACGGCCCAATACGGGTCTGAAAATGAAAAGCCAATGCTATTACTATGGCGCATTTAGGCCTACGTTCGAAAGACTTGTTTTTTTGGCAATTTACTATCAAGTGTTGGAAAATTTCATATGTAGTTCAGTTCCTTTTGTTGAGCAGTAGGCCTACACTTGTGACTGTTTGTAGGCCTAACCTTTCATTTTGGCTTTAATTAAATAATTTCTGAAAAATATTAAAAAGACAATAGTTTATGTTTTACCCTTTTCCGTGTTTTCGAGTTGATGCCGCTAGTTTTACCTGCGTTCAACAGTAATGTAATGCTTGTAAATTTTGGTAGAGAGAATACACACAAGTTTTTAAGATGGCGCGAATGATTTGCAAGAAAATGTGTAATAATGCGATGTGAGCAGTATTCATGTCTGCTTGGCCTCTGCCACCTCTGTCGATTTTTTCTTCATTTGGCGTCTCTGGATAACCCCTCTGATTCGACGCAGTGCTCATGATTAAGCTGGTGCCCAGCACTTAACTTTCAAGTAGCACTCCAGGAATTCAAAGTTTACGATTACGATCTATAGGTGTCATGATAGCATGAATGGATCTCACAGAGGCTAAAGCATGACTGTACTCAGATTTTAACATGCAAAACATGCTTAAATTGTCATGAAGGTTTATCAGCAAACTGTTCGATGCAATGTGATGCTAGTGAGTAATATCTACAACAATGTCTATAGAGGGATCTACATGTACATGTAAGCAGGCTGTAATGCACTGTAATCAGGAATTGTGTAGCGCTTATGCAGCATATCTTCCACGTATTGTCTTCGCTCTAAACCTAAATTTGCAGTCTTTATTTGGGGCAGTCTCCTCTATCTGTCTATGCACAATAGTGTTATATAAGATTTTCTATTTTAATGCAGCGTGTTATAAACGAGTCACTGGTGTATATTTATCTGGTTTTTAAGCTTTAACACATAGGGTGAAATATGACAGACTGGAATTAAATTACGAAGAATGATGGCTGAGCCACCAATCCTCAACCAGGCAGAAAGCGTCTCTGCAAACATGCCAGCAGCAGGTGAGTAGGAATATGTTCATGATGTAGGGCTAGTTAGGTTAATGTTAGGTAGAGTAAAGAAATGTTCTACAAGGTAGCCTAATGTTATATTAGTTAAAATAAGATAATGTTAAGCAGGCTAAGGTAATCTTCGGTGAGCTAAGGTAAGATATCTGTGCAGAGTGCACGAGCGACTTGTGGTGCGGCGTAGATTTTTCTACCCCCATCTTGACACAGGGGCGCATTACATAGGATTCTCTTACCAATATGCCTTCCGGCCACTGGATCGACCTCAGCAGCCCTCATCTCCATGACATGATGACACACCACCTCGCAGAAATGCTCACCACTCACCCTTATGTACATCTGGTATACATATAGGCCGAGCTCTCGACTTTTCAAAGGCGTTTGATACGGTGCAACATACTTGGCTTACTTGAGCGCCTCTGAGCAGATATCTTGAAGGGGCGCTATATCAAGTTTCTTTGACTGATTGATTGGCTGAGCAGCTAGCTGAACTGCCAATTCCAGGTATCATAATTGGTCGTGGATAGCGTCACGCCCGACGTGAGCCGATACCTGGGACTAGGATCACGCCCGCCTCGCAATTGGTCATTACATGTCACATGATTGTGTGTACCTGAAACGAACCGACCGATAAACATTGCCGTTTGCGGTGGAAGTTTGTTCACCGTGTTTTCTAAAGACGAAACTAACCCTAACCCTGACCCTAACCGACCCTCACGACGCCTAATCTGACCCTAAACGACCCTGACGACGCCTAATTTTACCCTAAACGACCCCACGAATCCTAACCTGGCCCTAACCGGCCCTCAAGTTGTCCGCCATATCAAAATTCCACGGGAAGACAACAAGTTCACGTGACAGGCTTTAGCCAATAACGCGACGGACGTGACTGTAGTACTGGGGATCCGGTAACGCCCGGGGCGTGAACGGATCCACTACGATCATAATTATATAACTGGATCATCGCGTTTCTCAACAAGCGACAGCACAGAACTAGATTTATGGGCGCCGCCTCGAGCGCTATCGAAATCAACGCCAGTATTGTACAAGGATCTGCGCTTGGACCTGTATAGACTTTATAGTGGCAATATCGAAACTAAAACCACGACACTCTACAAAAAAATGATCAAGTACGCGGCTGACAGCTACGATCTAATTGCTTCCTACAAACAGCGAATTGATAACGTCTGATATCGAACATGTAACTGCATGGGCTGATGAATGCAATTTAAACCTGAATCATTCTAAGATCCAAGAAATGATAGTTCATCGGCCAATGAAGGGGCTGGGTGATGATCTTCCCAAAGTTACACCGGGCCTCACCAGGGTTAGGCTGCAGGCACACGAAGATCTTAGGTGTCACGACATTAGAACAATTCAGCTTCGACACGCATGTTAGCATCATCATCATTAATTAAGGCTTATAGGCCGTCGATGTATGCCCTCCGCGTTCTAACAGCACATGGGTTAATGGGACAATCTCTGAGTGATTTAACAAATGCAACCACAGTGTCGCCGATGCTCTATGCGGCCCCGGCGTGGTGGGGTTTCGTGGGGGTGAGGGACGCACACGTCTTAAGGCTACTATACGGTGACTGCTCCGGTCTAGATATCTACCGGAATCCTACCAAAGTTTCGAGCAACTTTGCCAGAAAGCAGACTCCAACCTCTTTCAACCATCATCAGCGACTGATTGGTTAGAGCTTGCTCTGTTATGCTGAGAGTACGAATTCAAGCCTCCCGTGAACTGGCTATACTGTATAGGGACCTTGAAGATCTTCTACACTCACAATATTGGAAGGTCAACTTTCACCATTTATTATGAGGAGATTGTTCATTTTATCCAAATTGTAACTAATCTAATAGAGTGACTATCTACTGCACCAATATCATATTGCATGTGGATGTCTGATGCTCAGCACCGTCGATTGATGCTTGTTCATTAGGTAGTGGTGCTTAATAAATGCATATAATAAATGCATATAATAATAATAATAATAATAATAATAATAATAATAATAATAATAATAATAATAATAATAATAATAATAATTGTAGTAGTAGTAGTAGTAGTAGTAGTAGTAGTAGTAGTAGTAGTAGTAGTAGTAGTAGTAGTAATAATAATAATAATAATAATAATAATAATAATAATAATAATAATAATAATAATAATAATAATAATAATAATAATAATAATAATAATAATAATAATAATAATAATAATAATAATAATAATAATAATAGTAGTAATAATAATAATAATAATAATAATAATAATAATAATAATAATAATAATAGTAGTAGTAGTAGTAGTAGTAGTAGTAGTAGTAGTAGTAGTAATAATAATAATAATAATAATAATAATAATAATAATAATAATAATAATAATAATAATAATAATAATAATAATAATAATAATAATAATAATAATAATAATAATAATAATAATAATAATAATAATAATAGTAATAGTAATAATAATAATAATAATAATAATAATAATAATAATAATAGTAATAGTAATAGTAATAATAATAATAATAATAATAATAGATATTTTCATTTCCATTCCTGTTCAAGTATCCATGCATAACAATAATACATTTCGACTAAACTGGAAGGCGGAGGGTATCTTCGTCCATTGCCACCACAAGTAATGAGTCAAAGGTTACCAAAAGACGTCGGCGTATGCCCAGTTTGTTTAAGCGAGTTTAAACTACATCGTTTAAAAGGCACACTACACTCCCATGGACCCCGTCGGAACCTATGTCCAGGTTCAGACCAGTTGCCTATTGACATTGTGCAAACAGGGAGTCGCTCTTCACACACAAAGCATTCTGACGATAGCCAGTACAGTGCATCACAGACAACACATTCTGATGCCCGGTACAATGCAGATGACGATGAAAATCTATTCTGCAATGAGCCGTTACTAGACATTTTTACCCATCCAAAGGTTAGAAGTCGACTGCTGAAACACATCCCACTGGCAGCAAGAGGAGCGTGTAGGGACTTACTTACCAAGATCATCCAGGCCGTTATTCGAGAACCAAACAGCCCCTCAAAATGGCTAGATCTACTCCAATTTTCACCGATAATTCTGGCTAAGCCTAAGAGGGGAGGTCGAAACCGGAACTTGAGCAAGATCATTCTAACTCGCATCGAATCCTGGCGTAGTGGAATGATCTTCTGTGATGATGTTAAAGAAATCACGCCATCTGTCTCACGAACTAGGAGGAATGACAAGGGCTACGATCGAAGTAAATATCTTGCGCAGGCGGTGTCTAGCAGACTCGAAGATGGCGACATCAAAGGAGCCCTTCGCTTGCTGTGCTCTGATGATGTTCCTGTAGAAGATTCACCTAGAGTGATTGAAGAATTGCAGAAGAAGCACCCAAAGGCTTACGAAGACAGAAGAACACTGCCATGCCCTCAAGAGGACAGGTTCGACGCCATACAGGTTTCTGGAAAGATGGTCTGTAACGCTATTGCTTCCTTTCCTGCAGCATCTAGCGGAGGACCAGATGGCTTCACACCACAACATCTGAAGAACCTTCTGTCCAATACAACAGACACGGGTTTCGTAGAGACTATCACTGACTTTATCAATCTTTTATTGAGAGGCGGGCTACCGAAACAAGTTGCAGATATCCTATACGGCGGAAGACTAATAACACTTGGAAAAAAGGATGGCGGAATAAGACCAATCACGATTGGATACACGTGGCGGCGGCTTGCTGCTAAGTGTGTCTGCCATGTTGTGACTCCATACTTATCTCAAAATCTGTCACCACTTCAAGTCGGCGTGGGAGTTTCAGGAGGAGCCGAGGCTGCTGTTCACGCAACCAGACGTTACTTACAGTCTATGCCTGAAAACCATATTATAGTGAAACTGGACTTTTCGAATGCCTTCAATGCTCTGAGAAGGGACTCAATGTTAGAGGCGGTGGCAGCAAAAGTTCCAGAAATATACAGATACGTATATGACAACTATGCCTACGCCCCCCAACTACAAACCAGACAGCATACAATTCTTTCCGAGGAAGGCACCCAGCAAGGCGACCCTTTAGGACCACTGGAGTTTTGTCTGGCAATACATCCGCTTCTAGAGAGTTTGACATCTCCATTCACTATAGGCTATATGGACGATCTTACTCTTGCTGGACCGATCGATCAAGTTGAACATGACATCCGCTTGATAGAGAAAGAGGCGCCCATGTACGGTCTAAAGCTGAATCGAACAAAATGCGAAACATCTGCTAGAAGCTACGACGAAGCTAAGAATATTCAGACCTTCGCCGAGTTTGAAAATATCGCCGTTGAAGATTTGTCATTGTTGGGAGCACCGCTGCTGCCAGGCAAGGCTGTCGATAAAACCATCCAGAAAAAGATAAAAGATTTGGAGAAAGTCGTAACAAGGCTTGAGATGCTACACCCACACGACTCATTCACCCTGCTGAGGAGCAGCTTAAGCATTCCTAAGCTGCTGTACACATTAAGAACTTCAGCCTGCTTCTTAAACGAAGAACTTCTATGTGGTTTCGACGAAGTCTTGAGAACAGGCCTGTGTAGCCTTCTCAATATCAACATGAGCGACGATCAATGGATCCAGGCATCTCTACCTGTTAGAAACGGTGGTCTGGGGATTCGTAGTGCCGTTATGCTGGCAACTTCCGCCTTTTTGGCATCAGCCGCTGGCACGCGAAACCTTCAAGACCGACTGCTACACGCTGTTCCTCTAACAATCACAGACCCGTTGGTAGAGGAGGCCTTAAGTTCTTGGTCATCGAAATCGAACGCACCTCCTCCCATCGAGCAGAAGGTTCATATACAAAGAGAATGGGACAGCAAACTCATCTCAAATGCACTTCAAGGCCTATCGGAAAGAGCAAATGATTCTGCTGCTAAAGCCAGATTGTTAGCCATTCAATCACCACACTCCGGAGACTGGCTCCATGCACTTCCAATTACAACAGCAGGATTACGGATGTCAGGAGAGGTCTTAAGAATAGCATCAGGCATCCGGCTGGGCACTGCACTGTGTGAAAAACACACCTGCAAATGTGGTGTCATAGTGGAATCCAACGGCCATCATGGATTCTCCTGCGTCAAAGGAGCAGGAAGACAACATCGACATGGCATGCTCAATGACGTTATTTGGCGGGCTTTCACCAGAGCCAAAATCCCTGCTATCAAAGAGCCCAATGGCCTCTCCAGATCTGACGGCAAAAGGCCTGACGGAGTCACCATCATACCTTGGCATAGTGGTCGTTGCATGGCGTGGGATGTGACGGTACCAGACACTTTCGCTGCATCCTACGAACATCTAACATCGCAAATCGCAGGTGCGGCAGCGGAAAAGGCAGCTCGCAACAAGGAAACCAAGTATGCTGCTATCACACAATCACATCATTTCGTTCCTGTAGCAGTCGAAACTGCAGGAAGCTGGCACACAGAATCACTGCAGTTTGTTCGAGAACTTGGAGGCAAGATCTCAGCAGCGACAGGCGACCAGCGTGAAACCAGTCATCTACTACAACGCCTATCAGTGGCCCTACAAATTGGAAACTCTCTATCTGTTTTAGGCACCACAGATTGCAACAACACTGTAGCCAAGGAGAATGACAGCTTATAACAATATTGAAAACAGTTACTTTTAATCAGTCTGTACATAAGTTTGTGTTGGCTTTATGAAGAAATAAATTTGGCATAATAATAATAATAATAATAATAATAATAATAATAATAATAATAATAATAATAATAGTAATAATAATAGTAGTAGTAATAATAATAATAATAATAATAATAATAATAATAATAATAATAAAAATAATAATAATAATAATAGTAATAATAATAGTAATAATAATAGTAATAATAATAATAATAATAATAATAATAATAATAATAATAATAATAATAATAATAATAATAATAAGCAACACGATGGAGACGAGAACCCGTAAAACACAATTATGCTTAGTTTCTTAGAGCCTGAGGGATTCTTTCTACCTCGGGCCATAAAAAAAAAAAAAAATAATAATAATAATAATAATAATAATAATAATAATAATAATAGTAATATTATCAACAACTGATGATGTTGTGGGGTCTACATTTGCCTTTCTGACTGTCTTATCTCGATATCTCAATGCAGCTGTCCTGGTTTATGGTCATGAATAATTATTCTTTTGTGTTTCGTTTCAGTTGAAATAAATGACAACATGTTGAACAATGTATCAATACCAGAAATTAACAAAGTGCTGGTTAAGAGAATGAATCCAGACTTTGGTATTCTTGGCACACTGTTGGCCTTGAATGCTCTATCAAGAGATGAGATTGAAGAAGTTAAAAAGCTAAGCACATCTGCCAAGAAGAATTCACGGTTGTTGGAACTTGTAACTAAAAATGAGAAACTTACAGAACTTTTTAATGCTCTTAGAGACACCCATCAGGAACATTTAGTCAACTATGTGACTGCAAAAGGAGGTTAGTTCCATAAATTCAAATTGTGGATATCTGCAATTTTTTTCTTAAGTTTTTAGTAATGACACTCTTCTTTTGGTTCTCTGCCTTGCTAGGCAGGTTCATACGTCCAATGACACTGAGCTCATTATAAAACGTTACAACAGAGTGGCCGTTTTTCCAGTAAAACCAGTCAATTCAATTTGATTTAAGTTTGCTCATGTTTTCTTTAAAATATTTTATGTCAGATTTGGATAAGCATATAGACACCAATAAAAAACCTCATTTTTCACAATCTACTTACACGTACAATAACCAATGTCATCTTACAACCTAAAGTTACCAATGTCATCATACAACCTGTAGTTAGCAGTGTCTTCTGACAACATTCAGTGACCACTTACCAATGTCGTCTTGCAACTTTTAGGACCAATGTCATCTCTCAACACAGTTACCAATGTTATCTTGCAACATACAGTGATCATGTTATCGTATACATTTAGTGATCAATATCTTCTTGCACCTCTAGTGATCAATGTCTTCTTGCACCTCTAGTGGGCAGCGTCATCTTACAACCTACACTGCACATTGTACACTCTACAGTGAACAATGTGTTGTTGCAACCTATTATGAACAATGCCATCTTGTTATCTATAGCGACCAATGTCATTGCAACTTATAGTGACCAGTGTCATCAATCATCAAGTGTTATTGTAAATAAGTGCGTCTGATCTGGCACGTCAACAATTACTAGGTCAGTATTTAATGAATGAATAAAATAAATCTCTCTCACTGTCTGAAGAGCTGCCAGAGCAGAATGCTGATGGCTATCAACTTCAAGGTATATTGAAAATCTAAAATCAAAATATTGAGTTAAGCTACATGTAGTAAATATAATATATTTTAATATTTTATACAGTAAATTCTGAATGTTTTGTTATGGTAGAATACAGTAAGAAGTATGGTGGAGCATGGCCTCTGACAGAGCGAGAGACTAGCATTCTAGATGCTAACCAGGAAGTACTGGTTGACCTTCTGGATTTTACTGGTAACGAAATCATCTTCAAGTTGTACACTCTCAGAGTTCTTAACCAAAGACAAAGAGAGTTCATTTGTAAGCAGTCTTATGACTACGAAAAAGCAGAGGTTCTGCTGGACTTTTTGTACCGATCCAGTTTGAGCGATTACTGGAAGATGATTACTTGTCTTCGTAACACTAACCAGCAGCCGGCTTCAAGAATTCTATTTCATGGTGGAGGTAGGTGGATAACTTTGTGCAACTTGAAGTAAGGAAGCCAAATCTTTATGGCACATCACTGCTAACAGTCCTTTCGGGTCAGCCTCCCATATACCTTCTTGTCATCCTGCTTTGGCTGCACGTTGCTGTTCCCTCGCTCTTAGATGAAATTTCTGCCGCATAAGATGGGGCTTTCACTGTGGTAGGTCTGTCAATTTGGAACGGTCTTGCTCTTGGAGTGGCACTATATAAATATCCTTAATAAATGAATAAATAAATACTATTTGAGCTTGTTTGGTTTGAGAGGTATGAAGGTTTGCAACCTATTGCCTTAAAATTTGCCTATTTGCTTGAGATTTTCTTGCTGGGAGCACCATTGAGTATTTTGTCAGGAAGAGGCATTGACAGACACAATCCAAAAATTGTGTTGAAGGATGTGTGATAATAAACCATCTTCATTTCTTTTATGGCTTCAATGGTTATATATGTTTTTACCCATTTCTGCCCATCAGCCATGGACAGCCTGTGCAAAGAAAGTGCTATTTTCATTTTCCCAATGTTACAAATTTAACTGTATATATTTATATATTATGTAAAAACAGTTACAAAAATTTAGATGGGCATACATACATAGGCCTACACAAATGTACATACATCGAAAGTCAAAGGTAGGCCTATTGATTAGGCACGAAAGTTTGTTTATAATTTACTGATAATTATGGATTGAGTTTTACTTTATATTAAAAAATTGCAAATTTCAGCTGCGGTTCGGGTTCACAATGCTTTGGATGGAGAAACACAGGCAGCCACGGCGATTGAGAATGAAATTGTTACGAAAATCGAGAACATTCTGAGCAGCGTGAACCTCGAAGAGTCGGGTCGTATACTGGAAAGACTCCAGTTGAAACTTTTAGCCGCGCGCGTTGGCCACAGCGTCACTCTGTACATTTTATGTAAAACAGTGGATGAACTGATGCATCTCAGCAATCTTCTTACCTCTGGAGACCTTCAGAGTGATATCGAAATATTGTTTAATCGGTTAGTTTCCCGTTCAGAAAGGATTCAGGTGTTCACTACAGTGTCTAAGGAAACTCTGGATAAGTGCAAGATGTTTCTAGAAGGTCAGCTTTCAACATTTATTACGAGAAGAATGTTAATTTTATCCAAATTTTCACTCATCTAATTGAATAACTATAATTATATAGCACCATTATCATATTGCTTATGATATATATCATATAAACATCAGTCTATACTATATATAGTCATTTCACATGTTATCATTTTGTCAATATAATGATCTGTTGGAGAAGCCTGGTCAAGATCCATTAGGTCAAAGAAAATGGAAGTCCAGCTATGGTGTGTAAGCAAACTGAACTGGTATTTGACTTCCATTTTGTGACAATACTGGAATATTTTACTGCAAGAAAGATGTTGATGATGTTTTGATCACCACTCCTGAGATGGTGAAATTCAAAAGCAGTTTGGATGTTGAAAATTTCAGTGTACACTTTCATAATGTGTATAATATGTTGCCAACCTAATCTAATAACTTCTAGAGCACCATTATCGTATTACTTCTAAAGCGCTACTTGAAATCCAAGCACCGGGCACCAGCTTATTCTGCGTCGAGTCAGAGGGGTTGTCCAAAAGAGTAGTCCGAAGGCGGTCCGAGTCCGGTTGCCATAGGATCAAAGGGGGCAGAGCAGATGTTAAGACGGGTGTCGTTTGGGTCGAGAATTGGAAGGTGTAGTATCAGATGAGTCTGGGTATGAATTCTTGAAGAGTGAGACTTTAGTTTGGAGTGTAAAAACCAAGGGGTGATGGATAGAAGAGCCTGAGATGATGGTGGCTGATTGGCAATGATATGGTGGATGGAGCGAGAATTTACAGACAGACGGACAGATAGAGACAAGGACAGACAGACATAGAGGCAGAGAGACGGACAGAGAGAGAGAGACGGAGAGATAGACAGACAGATGGCGAGACAGACGGACAGACATATTGTATTGTATTGTATTGTATATGAACACTTGTTATAGCGCCCCTACCAGATTGCCCATTCAGAGGCGCTCATACACATGGACAGACACACAGACAAAAAGACAGATGGCATGACAGACAGACAGACGGACAAACGGACGGACAGACAGACGGACAAGCAGTGTGTCTGCGAGTCGACATCATGGCAATATGCTGGTCTCTGCCGTCAGCCAACATAAGTCTCCTGCCTCTGTCTCCTCGACATTTCCGCTGCATTCGACACCATCGATCACAGCCTCCTTCTTCATCGACTGTCATCTTGGTTTGGCGTCTCTGGCACTGCTCTACTATGGTTCCAGTCCTACTTGTCTTCCAGATCCTTCTCTGTTAAAGCCTCCAGCCACTGTTCGCAACCCCTCCCACTTTCTTGTGGCGTCCCTCAAGGCTCCGTCCTAGGTCCACTGCTCTTCATTCTGTATACCACACCAATAAGCCATCTCATAGAATACTCCTCTGTTGAACACCATCTCTACGCAGACGACACCCAACTCTACATATCCTTCTCCCCAAGCTCTTTTTCCACCTTCATTGCAAAACTACTCAATGTGGTTAACCTAGTCTCTCAATGGATGTCGTCCAACCTCCTCTGCCTCAACCATTCCAAAACAGAATTCATCGTAGGCCTTTCTGACCAAATCAAGAAAATCCTTGACCTTTCAATACACCTATCCACTAACCTTTCATCTCTTACCTTCACCTCTGATGCCCTTGTCCGCAATCTTGGTGTTACTTTTGATCCACATCTCTCCTTCTCTAACCACATCTCCAACCTCTCGCGCTCCTGCTTCGTGCACATTCGTGACCTCCGCCGCATCCGACCCATGCTCGACTTTAAGACTGCCTCCACCATTGCTACCTCCATTGTCCACTCAAAGCTCGACTACTGCAATTCTCTTTTTCTCAACATCGAATCCACCAAACTAAAACGTCTGCAGCTCATCCAAAGCTCACTAGCCAGAGCCGTCACCAGAACGCCCAAGCATCATCACATCACTCCAATCCTCAAATCACTCCATTGGTTAAAAATCCCAGAGCGAATTCACCTCAAAGTCCTATCACTAACCTACAGCTCCCTACAATACTCCCAGCCCAGATATCTTCGCGACCGCTTCACCATCCAGCCAACCCGCTCTACCCGATCATCCTCCGTTCTCACACTCTCTCGACCTCCGGATACTACTCATCTCAAGTTCTCCACTCGAGCCATATCCAACACTGCACCACGTCTCTAGAACGATCTGCATCCTGAATTCCGCACTTTTTAGGTTCCTCCGCCATCATCTCCAATCACCCACCATCATCTGCCTCAGGCTCCTCTATCCATCACCCCCAAGGCTTTCCACTCGAAACTAAAGTCTCTCCTCTTCAAGAACTCCTACCCCGACTCAACTGATCATCTAACCTCCAACTCTCGACCTAAATGACAACCACCAGCTACTCTGACCCCTCTGATCCTCTGGAAACCGAACTCGGACCTCCTTCGGACTACTCTCTCGGACAACCCTTCTGACTAGACGCAGCAGGGCCGTAGCAAGCTATAATTGCGCCATGTGCCAAGCGCAAATCTAGCGCCCCACCCCTCAAAGATCACCTTAACCAATAACGACCAAATTTGTTATCTCGAATATAATCATCATAAGGTTTTCTATTTCAAAGAAAATCTATAGAAACGAAGTTTCTGTGCTTCTACTAATATTTCATTTTTAGTCACTTCAGATTTATTTCGCTGTTGAAGGGCCACTATCGCTATGTCTTTCAGCTCTTCAGATACTATAGGCCGAGCTTAGAGCCTACGACCGGCTTTGGTGGCGACAAAAAAGTGTCTGATTGGGCTCCTCGTCCCAACACCAGTACTTTCATTATCGATCTGGGGTTCACTCCCTGTCTTAATTAGCACTTACGATCCTCCTTAGCACATCTGCCTGTTCTTTTGCCGCTGTATAACTTTCTGGATTAAATGAACTAGCTCTGCATTAGCTGGCACTGACAATTAACTTAATATCCGCCATTTCTCTAGTTCTGATTATAGTTTAATTAAAAAAATTCCCGTCGTCTGTCAGAAGGGATAGGCCTACCGGAAAGCGGTTTCCACATCCAATTACGCTAAAATTATATTTATTAGTTCGTTTGATTAAGTTCGCTGTCTTTTCCAAATTTACAGTTTCATCTGGAATTATCTGGAATTATCTAACGTCCGTTCAATAGCAATGCACTTTTTCAGTAAGCAGGACGGTAGGCCCTACATGAAAAATCATCTAAGAGCCCTTCTCAGTGCCTCGCCTCGTTTTATAGACTAATCTACGCACCTAAAGAACCGAACTGCTTTCTTTTCACTCGCTTTTTCACCAATCATCGCGCTGTATCGCAAGCGCCCTTTTCTCCGCGTAAATTTCCACCAATCACGGCAGTTCGCTCTATTTGGCTTCCTCGCCCATTTCGGTTTATGCCAGATTTGCTAAATAATTGTTATTATTTTATTTTATTACATTTATTTAATTTATGATGGATGTTTCATATTTTAAGATCAAGTAATTAGTAATTAATTCGCTCCGTCTCAAAATTTGCGCCCCCTCTTGAGTTGCGCCCTGTGCCATGGCACCGTTGGCACATGCCTCGCTACGGCCCTGAGACGCAGCGCTCGTGAATAAGCTGGTGCCCTGCGCTTGGCTTTCGAGTGGCGCTTTAGAAGTTTGGAGATTACGATTACGATTACGAACTTCTTAGGATGGTCTGAAAATGACAATTTAGTGTTATTGCTGTTGCGCAAATACATTTGCAGGACGGGTAGCATTATCCGGATTTTTGTGCCACTGCATGGGCTGGATTTCCGACTTGTCTTTTTCCAGTTGAACGATAAATTTATGGAAAATTTTACATGTAATATTATTTAATCATGTTATTGAAGACTATGCTTGCTTTCAACCTTTTATTTCAGCGGCAAGCCGGCAAGGTCATAGTATCGGGGCTGAAGTATATAGTGCGTAAGTTTACAGTAACTGGTGTCGCGAGTGTTGGTTAGGGTCAGGGTTAGGGACTTAGGGTTAGTGTCGTCATTAGAAAACCTGATACCGTCCTGCTTCCGCGCAGCATGCCCAAAGATATTGTATAATCCTTCAGGCCCCGATGCTATAAGTTTACCATTTCGGCTTTAAATAAATAAATTCTGAAATATGTGTTTTTGTTTTCCGTGTTTTCGAGTTGATGGCGCTAGTTGTACCTCCGGCTTCGATATGAAATTTGTAATGGATTCCGTTGAGGATGGCTTTAATAATGGCCGACAGTCCATTCTTTCCGACTTACACATCATCTACTCCGTTCTGAACCATCTTCCAATGAAAGAACTTCACCGTGTCGCACGGTTAGAAATTTCACCATAAATCATAAACTTAACACGACCAGACAGGCAGCCATGGGTATGAATTGTTGCCAACTTCATTTTCTGAGCCTCAGAATATGAGACAGGCAGCCATCAGTTTAGTTCCTGATCCTTCTGTCAAACCGGAAGACAATCCATGAAGCATAAATATGAAATGCCCGACTGTAAAGTTTATCAGTTTAGGTCGCCTCTTGTCATTTAAACGGCATTTGGTTTCAATTTTAACACCTGTTTATACCACAGTTGAACCAGATGTTTGAAAACGCTGTTGAAATTATTCCACTCCAATATCATGTTCAAGTGATCTTGGGATATACATCATCCTCACCGATTTACATTACTGCATGTATGTCCTTGTGGGCCTGCTCAATCTCCTCTTTTACATTCTTCAGATGCATTGTGGTCAACATGCCAGAATTATCGCATTTATTGGATGATGTGTGAGATGCACTGTACTGGTTCCCTGTCAAGTAAGGCAGTTCTCTATTAGTGATGAGTAACAATTCTACATTTCTGTTTCATGCTATATCATACTAAGTATCACATCAGAAATGCGAGTAGCTGAGATAAGTCATCAGATATGTGTGAAATAAGATAAGGTGGGGAAGGGTCACAATGATTGAGAAAACATGCTACATTTCAAATACCCCTTGGATAATAATATATATCCATCATTCTGCCAACTGATAAGTAGCTACCTGTAGTATCTATCTGCACGATTGTTGGCAAATAGAGCACTGATAACAATGTCAGAAGTAAATAATAATAATAGGTTAATTTCTTTGGGTGTTTTAGAGTCAACAGAAATTGGAACAGAGCGGTGAAGCAGATTCAGAGACATCGCCGCATGCTTTCTTGGGGCTATTACTACGAACTGGAGCAGAGTGGAGTGGATGAACAAATAGGTCAGATCATGGAGGTACGTCATGTCATTGCACCTGCAAATAGTTCAGATCATGGAGGTAGGTCATGTCATTGCACCCGCTTCAATAAATTAACTAAATGCTGGCTTTTCGTACATATATTGAATATTGTTCCAATTTATTGTAGTTGAAATATCTGAAAGCAATTGATACTGTTACTGTCATGAACCTAAGCTTTTGTAATGCTGAAAATTCAGTGAGTATATTCTTTATTAACCAATTGCTCATCACACTGTGCAAATTAATAACAGTATGAGGTGGCAGTGTTTTTACTGCATTTTACTGTCTGCTCATGTTTATCAATGAATCTTCTCCTGTATCATTGGATTAATCATTTTATGTAATAACTAGAAAACTCAAGGACTGTATGTCTTGTTCTGAATTGCTTTACGCCATGTAGCAGGTAAGTCGACAGTTGGAGGCCCCGATAGTTTGACAGATTTGGAGGAACGTTGAGTTTTGTCAGATCAAATGCATGCTTGAGGAGTTCTTGAAAAGGCACTATATAAATCTACACTTACGATTATTAAACTGCCTATTTGTTGCATGCCGCAATGTCCTGTGACAAAGTGGCTTATGTTACATTGCATTTAAAAAAACTTTTTTTAACATGTTGTTTCCCATCTGGTTGGTCACTAGAATCTGGCTACAGAACCTCAGTTTGCACTGATATTCTGTTCGTCTTCGCTTCACGAGGGCACGGTTTCCATCCCGTCAAAATCATCTCACGGCTCAAGTCGGTTCCCAAGGGCTGCAAAACAGGAGAAAATTACTTTTACAAACTTCATGGAACGGGTTCTTCCTCCGTCTTGTCATCTGGCTGGAGTCAGCACTGACGGAGTAGTCGGTGAGAATAGGTTGTCTGTTTTGTAAACTTACTGCTAGAGGGAAACCACAGTCGTTGATCTTATTTGGTCAGAACAGTTTAGTTTCACATTTGAAAAGGCTTCCAAGTGACATAACTTTTAACAGGAAGTGACTTGGTTTGAACGGCTTCATCACCGTAGCATGATGCTGTCTCCTCGGCTTGACCTCCCGAATTTTGACCTGGCATCGGAACGAGCAGAACAGCCTGGCTATTGTGGACTTGATTTGATATATCGCCAGTGAATAAACTGGTCTCCCTGACATGGCTTTTGTTAGCACTGAGAAATTTTTGAAAATTTACATTACTTTACATTATTTGAAGTTCAATCTTTAATCCCCAGAATCATACATCTTGTAATTTGTAATTGTAGTTGTAAATGTAATAAAGCTCCACTTCAAGAAGAAACTCATCAGTGGCACTCCCATCCAACCAGTGAAATTACTATTGAGTAATACAGGTGAAACTGTTATCTTGGGTTACAAAATAAACGAAACGAAACTGTGGAAGGGACAAAATGGAAAGCTTTTGTTGCAGCTAACACTTAATAATACCTATGGCTTCTTTTGGCTACCTTTCAAAAGTCTATCATATTGGAGTGGTAAATACCATACGAGCAGTTGTCTGCAGGAAAGCTGTAATCCTTCAAGCCAACCAGCGCCTGTTTGTAAACTGGAATATGCTCAACAAAGTAGTTTCAATGTATTTCCCAACATGTGGAGCATCAGAAGTTGATAAGTTCTATCCATCATTCTGCCAAATGATAAGTGGCTACCTGTAATATCTATCTGCACGATTGTTGGCAAATTCGTTATCGCAGCCTTGACATAGGACATTGGTCAATCTCTCCTACAATATTCTTGTGTGCATCATACACCCAATAGGCTTGACTGTTACTCAATGCTATTTACCCATTACTTCCATAATGAAATTTGGTTTAGTGGCCATAACTCGGCACGTGATAACCAGAAACTATTTCTGTCATATAAATACTGAAAATCCTAATATCCTGACATTTGGTGTGGACTTATTTTACAGTAACTGATTTCCGATCAAACAAGATTCTCGAACTCGAAAACACACAGGCGGCCTCATGTCTGTTTCTTCCAAAACTTGATGGCGTCGACATCTACACTTTCCTGGTTGGCCTCGACCCAGAAAAAGAAGATGAGGAGATGCCAGAGAAATTTTCTAGCAATGGGGAAGAGGACACAGACTCTTCAGGATCACCTGAGACAAGCAGCGAAACCACCAACTCGGATGCAGAAAAGAAATTCATCGACGCAGTCACTGGTATTCCGGAGGGCAAAACGCCGAAACTGATTCTTATTTTCCTCACCGATCCATATTATGCTTACGACAAAAGGCTCGGTCAGAAGATGGTTCATCGTTACGAAGGCGTTGTCGTTGCGGGCGCCTACACGGACAGTCTGATAGTCGATAAAAGTTTTCAATCTATACTGCAGGATAAGTGAGTATTGATAGTTGTGTTGCGTGAGGCAAGGGGGTGTTGTAGAAGTATGTGTAAGCAGTAGCGAGTGTGAAAAACGTATGTATGTACGTTTCTATTAGAACAATTATATAGCACCTTTTATTTATCTGAATGGAACAGTTGTGGCTAAGGTAAAGAGAGAACACATTTTGAGCTGAATTGCATGACACAGTGCATGCATGCAATGGCAGATTAGTACATGCCTGTGTTTCTAGGAGCATGTACAATGGAAGGACTACAATTGTTCTCAGAGCAAGGCAGGGGTCCAGTGAATGAGAAAACATTTAATTGTGTTCTGATGGTAACGGTAATGGTAATTGCAAATTTATATAGCACCACTTCAAGGGAGAGGCGCTCAGTTGGAGAGCCTTGTGCTGGGCAGTAACTCCCTGTAGGTGTAGGTGTCTGTCATTGTAGATGTAGGGTTGGTTCTGTCTGTCTGTGTCTGTCTGTTTGTCTCTCTCTCACACACACGCACACACACTCACCTTAACAGTGAATGGCAGATAATAATTATTATATTCGTTTATTGGTTCACAACATATAGACGCACCGCTATCTGGTACGTGCATAGAGTATATGAACATTTTGAGCGACTAATGGCCCAAAATGGGAGAGATATATGCATGATCCTCCATTTCGGTCCATGCAGGTGAGTTTTGAATTGAGCATGGCAATGACTTATTACTTTAGAATGTACTGTGATGAAACTTGCATCATCTTTCAGGGATGAGCCGTCTGGATTTGGAGTGGCATTCTGTGGCGACAACATCCGCGTTGCTTCAGTTGTTCTCTCTGCCAGCGTAAACAGCGAAAGGCAGATCGAAGCTGAGCTTGCTCGTCTAAAGTCTGCTCACGTGCCCGAGCAGCGCTCGATAGCGTTCATGCTCGCCTGCATTGGCCGTGGTGAGAACTTCTATGGCGGACAGCAAAATGTCGAGTCGAAGGCATTCCGAAAATTCTTTCCGACCACTCCTCTTATTGGTTTGTTTGGCAACGGTGAGATTGGCTTTGACCATGTGCCCGACTACTCAAAACCCGTTGTCGGGAATGGAAATTCTGGAACTGTAGATGATAGCGAAATGGACCAGCTTTACCATTCGTACACCACAATATTTGTTATGGTTTCATTTCCGTGAGCACGTACTATATCGCGAGCGGCAGTGAGCGGATTTTTGCTTGTTTTGTCTTGTCATTTTAGTTCTGGAGCAACAGTAACCGAATGTTATTGAATTTGTTACTGAGGTTACAGTGCATGTTGCTATAATCGTATAATTGAAATTTACTATAACTCTGGTGCACATATGATCTGCTGTATTTATCAATTATTAAGTCAATGATTGTATCATTGAAACTGTTGCTGTAACCCTGGTGCGCCTATGAACTGCTATATTAATAAATTATTAAGTCAATTGGTATTAATGATTCTGTTTGCAATTGCATTACTTGTCGACCAGCTTTACCACTTTATAAATCTTCATATACATGCTAACAATCAGTAACTAAGTCAGTTAGTATTAATCAATCATTCTCCGCAGAATGGAGCAAGTCTGTTTCAACGTGGGATTATTTTAATGATTGTTTTATTTTGATTTTAATGATTTTTTGCCCTGAGGTACTTCATTTCCAAGGGACTTAGAAATTATAAAAGTAATGTGTTTCTGGAATTGTTTTATTTTGATATTATTTTAAGAATTGTTTTATTATGGGATTATTTTACTGATTGTTTTATTATGGGATTATTTTAATGATTGTTTTGTTATGTGATTATTCTAACCAGTTGGTGGCAACATATAGTTTGGCAGAATTGGCGGTAAGCAGTAACACGTAAATGCTAGTCATGATGTGAGCCAAAGAGTGTGGAAAATACCAATTTTAGTTTCTAGATAATTATGGTTAGAACTAAATGATCAGAACTGAGATATCAATCAATTCAGAAACAGATTAGTTAAAAAGTTTTAATTAAAACTACAGACACATTTAGCAAGTAAAGTTTGCATAATAATAAAAGAAGGGACTTCCCACATCTCTTCATTTTCTTCTTTTGCTATCCTGGATTAAAATTGTGAACTGAACAATGAAGCTGGAAACTGCCACAGTGCCAATTGTAATAATGTTCATCGCATTGTTCAATTATTATTTATTATTACTATGAATTTATTAAGCACCACTGTCTAGGCCTAATGACCAAGCATCAATCGATGGTGCTGAGCAATTGTGAGTAAAGGACTTTGTCAAGGTCCCTGCAAAGGGACTGTCTCAGGGGAGGATCAAGGCTCGAACCGTATAGTTTTGGCTGGTAAATTAACACCATCTTTTCAATCAATACTTTACGTTGGTAACATGGTTTCAGAAGAAAAAACGGGGGGGGGGTGCGGAGACTCATGAGGACAGCACGGCTGTCATACAGGTGATGCTTGCAAGCTATGAACCCTAGAGTAGGCCTACCATAGTAAAATCTGAATGCCAAAAGCAGTTAACCCAGAGTACCATAATGTTTATTCACAGTTGACTATCACTAGTCCAATAGACTAAAGTATTTCAGATTCTGAATTTGCAGCCTAGGCCTACTTCCGTTAGTTCTACGTCTCATACGTTATGAAAGAATTTACAGCAGACCTACACGGGGCTACACCCACTTCAATTCTCGTCAAATTTTCTTAATTATTGAAGAATAATTAAACAATAAATAAAGATAATGCAGAATTTAATTCAACGCATTGATTGATACAATCAGCCTCTCGCTCTCCTTCGTTTTACTTTGGTTCGATCAAGGATTTCGGATTTTGCTCGAAGTGGAACTTGGATTGGTTTGTTGATTTTTAAAGACGCTGCAGTGTCATAACAACTATGATTAGCGTCGCCCTCCTCCTTCAGCCAGGCTTGGGACTGGCACTACTGGCAGTGGCGGAGCGTGGGACTTGGAGTACTGTAACAGTGGGCAGTAAAACTCTGAATACAAAAGCGCTACTTAAAGGAAAGCGCGGGGCATTGCTTAATAATTGAGCGCACCTTATACGTCTATAGTTCTTATTTCGATCCAGTCAAAGGTAAATCGAGATATGGGGAAAATAGAGAAGTCATTGTGTCCTAAAAATTTATCGGCATCTTCATTCGTGCTACAGAATATTGTTTCATAACAGCTGAGACAAGGTAGGCCTAGTGTGGCCAGAACGATCACTCAGACACATACTGCCCGATAACAAGGCACAGTCACACCGAATTACCAGACATTTTTTATGTAGGCCTATACGCTCATTCTGACCACACTACTCTTAAGATCGTTGTTGCTAGTTCCCACATAGAACACATGAAGCTCACATAGCATTATTTCGCATAATGGGCTTCACCGCCCTACATACAGGCCCAAGGGGGATGGGCAAATTACTTGGAAAAATGTAATTGAATTACAAATTATTACTTTGCGACATGAAATGTAATTTCAAATTACAAAATACATGGGAAATGTATTTTAATTACAAAATAACAAATTACAAAAATGCACAATTTCAAGTAATTTCAATTACGTAATTTCAATTACTGCCCATCCCTGAAGCCCATGAATATGGTGGGCCCATATGCAGGGCACATGAAGCCCATATGTGGCAACACTGTTGTGTGGCCTTCATATGTTCTGCGTATGACGTCCCTGTTGCTATGGCTGTTGCTATGGCTGCCAACTCTCCTCTCGTCCTTCTGCTCGTCTTTCCGGCTCTAAATTAGCAACTCATCGTCCGTTATGACTCCATCATCTGCAACAACAAAGGTTTTGTAAATGACCTGAGCATAGTAAGTAAGTAAGCAAGTAAGTAATTAAGTAAGTAAGTAAATAAGCAAACAAGTAAGTAAATAAGTAATAATAATAATAATATCTTTTCTTTAATAAGCACCTGACAAACGCACTGCGCTGTACATTTACATGTTATGCAATTGAAATCTTAACTACTAACAGAACAGACAGCTTGCAATACAACGGCGCTAATAGCAGCCTACAAAGCATATCCGCCCAACGGGGGCTCGAACTCGGTACCTCTCGGTCTCTGTGCCAGATGTTATCCAATGCGCCACGGCCCCCCCCCCAAGTAAGTAAGCAAGTAAGTAGGTAAGTAAGCAAGCAAGTACGTAAATAAGTAAGTAAGTAGGTAAGTAAGTAAATAAGTAAGTAGGTAAGTAAGTAAGTAAGTAAGTAAGTAAGTAAGTAGGAAAGTAAGTAAGTAAGTAGGTAAGTAAGCAAGTAAGTAAATAAGTAAGTAGGCAAGTAGATAGGTAAGCAAATAAATGAGCCTGCAGATAAGTAGATAAGTAAGTAGGCCTAACCCGAATGTGATCATAATTCGATCTAAACCCGAAATTTTTAAAGCACCACCTAAAAGTTAATCGGGCCCAACTTATTCACGAGCGCTGTGCCAAGTAGGAAGAGTTGCCGAGAGGCTTATAGAGTAAGTGTACCTTACCGTGACGGAACTACTTCTAAATAAGAGAGGTCAAATCGAGTGCATTCCGATATATTGCAATTAATGCACTAGGCCTAGAGGTTATTGGCCAATTCACTGCCAATTGACAAAATCAAATTAATAGATTCGATTCCCAATGTAAACATATAACGCTTTGAGAGCAGGATCCGATTGCAGAAAAAGGCCGATCTACGTACAGACAGGCAGACACAGACAGACAAACAAACAAACAGAGACAGACAGACAGAGACCGACAGGCATACAGACAGAGAGACAGACAGAGATAGACACAGGGGGAGGCATGCAGATACAGGCAGACAGACAGAGACAGACAGAGAGACATACACACAGATAGAGAGAGACAGAGGAACCGTTACGGTCGGTCGTAATTTAATATAGGTTGAAGTGGGTGACTGAGTATTATGCGAGAGCTGGGTGACTCAGTGTGCGGGTGAATATGTTTTAGTGAGATGGTCTGTGGTATGTGGTGTATACAGTTACTGTACACCTCCACATGTTGACGGTAGTCTGAAACTTACATAAAGCACCCTTCCAGCCACCAGCAAATTAACAATAATTACGAAGCCTTTATGGAGCCGCGTCTGTTCAAATCACTGAATTACCATTCATACTCCACCTCTATTGCTTACCCACCGACGCCTGGTCTCTGGTTTCTCTGAGCTACCAAACTTCACCCGGGCATCTCCAATTAATAATTATGTTTGATTATGAGTTCACTTGAAGCCACCACAATCGATTGATGTCTCAATTGGTATTATGATATCGGCGCTATTATGGAAGTCGGATTAGATTAGATTTTTTAATCAAATACAAAATTTAGCAGTTTGCCACAAACGGACGTCAAAGCGAGACAACTGGAATGAGGAAAACATAGTAGGCCAGTAGTTATCATTATGGTGAAATGGGCATAAATACCATATATATATGGTGATAAGGGCATAAATACCCTATGGTGATATGGGCATAAATACCCCTATGGTGATATGAGCATAAATTCCTTAGTGGCGCTTGAAGCATAATCTGGTCCAAGTACAGTTCAAAGGTCACACGACCATTAAACTTGGCCAAGGGTCATTTTCAAGGGTGCCTCTTCATAGGGGGCGTGCGTGTGCCCCTCCCCCTCCCCTTTCTTCTTTCGCTCTACTGGCCTCAGCAAAGCTCATTGAATATTCATTCTATTTGGGCATTTCAAACATAGGCAGCCAATTTTTATACACGCAAAATACCAATTCTTTCAAGTGACCTCAATCATTTTCACATAGGCAAGCACTCAATTTTACTCTCTAGCCTTCATCTAGCGCCCATACCCATCATCCATCTTTGCTCAAGCAATGCAAGGCACCCTTTTGCCACGTTTCAGCTTTGCACAAGCATTGTTTACAAGGCTTACTCAGTCCATTTTATTATTCATTAAATACAAACTGAGTTCTTTTACACAATAGGCCTACGCAAGCTGCTATAGCCAGGGTATTTGCGCTTTTACACCTAGGCGCCTCGCTTTGGGCTTGCATTCGTTTACAATGTACACTAAGGCTATTTTATTGCTCATTAGACCCAATTTACAAGGTTTTTGAATTTTGGAGCTCATCAATTGCAGAGCGCATTTTACTCAGTTTCATACTACAACCAAGCGGCCAATGTTTTTAGGCACTTACACTTAGACCAAACTTTAAGCTTGCACAACAGTATTATAGCTAGGCTTTGCTCGTCTACCTGCACAGGCATTGTTTTCATGGCTGAACAAATCTCATTGAATATTCATTTTGGCCAACACCCCTTTTACATCTGGTGTGGAAGCCAATACAGCCAGCGTTTGCCAGTGCATACCAATACAGCTCGCCCCATTTAGCAATGAATATTTAGTAGTTGCTAAATGTTTTTGTGTGACGTACAAACTTTTACTACTTAGAAAGTTAGGTTTAGTGAGTTCACACCGACATTTTAGGAATCAGTCGTATAATTTTGTAGAGAATTTGGAGACTTAATATGGGCATTTACATATTGACTCGATGTTCTTTCTTCGAGATTCGAGATATGGAGAGGCGGTTTCACTAGTGTGCGTTTACCACAAATTATCGAGAGATATAAAAATTAAAGTTAGCAACGTAGTTTTGCTCTAGCAATGAGGAGGCTGAGTCCTCTGGCAATTTTTGAAAGAGGGCACAGAGCTCGCTTTTTCTCTAGTCATGCGGAGGCTAAGTCGTCTTGCAATTTTGAAAGACGACACAAAGAGGCTTGGTATTCAACTTTTGCAAAACACTCAGGTGTCTTTGCTCTATTGCATTCTCCTACTGCTCACGCATTCATTGCTTAAACTGAAATTAGTAGGCCTATCCATCGTTACACTCAAAATATCGATATAGATGGAGAAGCTGAGACGTCTTGCTTTTAGAATGACGTACCGCTCTTCATCAGTATTTAATTACGTGCCTCACCATCATATCTTCTTCGAAGGCTAAGTCGCAATCTTCATCACCCTTTTTCACTCGCTAGAAACTTCTGTTCTGCTCAAACTCGTGTGGCTTTTTCACATAATGATTGTTATACGGTACTTCAAATTAGTGAATAACCGTCTTATAAAATTTCCGATCTGGCAACTTTACAGTGTGAAGGTGCACGTGTAGCTTTTCATGCGACATTGTCATTCAACTGTTTTTAGTTATGCAAATCTTTCAACAAAATAAACTTAAATCTGAGAAAAGTTAAACTGAAATCTCAGTTTCATTGAAATTCTCGGTTCAGTTTCGGATAGTAAGTGTCTTTTACAGATGGCGCATGAGCGAGAGAGAGAGAGAGAGGGAGAGAGGCGTTTTGGCAGAGCTGGAGGGAGAGAGAGAGGGAGGGAGCGAGAGAGAGAGAGAGGGAGAGAGGCGTTTTGGTAGAGCTGGAGGGAGAGAGAGAGAGGGACGGAGTGAGAGTGAGAGAGGGAGCGAAGCGCTTTTGGCAGACAAGTAGCGTGCGAGCGAGAGAGATGCGCGGCTTATATTTCTGACCTGGTGGTTTTACAACTTTTACATTTCAGACACCTAAAACTCACACTCAAAGCTAGCTTCACAGTAGAATATTGCGCGTTTGTAGAGCAAACCTGCCAATTGTAGACGTGCGACATTTAGAATGAGAGTATTTACTTAACAGACTTATAATTTTCTACACAGCTTGGAGACTTAAGTTGAGAGTTTATTTAGCGAACCGAGGGTTTGCGCTGTTGTATGGAGAGGTGTTTTGAGACCCTGCATAGTGCTCTTTTACGACAGTTGGCGGGCAATCAAATGTTTTTAGTTGTGTAATGCATTCCACAAATGGTTCTTAAATCTGAAAAATCTCAAATTCATTGAAATTCTAGAGTCATGGAAAAACCCCACTTGGTTAATTTTGGATAGCAGGTGACATTTACAGAGGCATGGACGCAGCGATATTGAGAGAGTGAGAATGAGAGAGGCATGGAGATAGGCAGAGTTTCTCTCTACAATCTCCATTACCAGACGAAACCTGTTTTTAATAGCTCGCTTACAGACTGAGAAGCTCTCAAGTGTACACGATTTGTCATTATGGTTTACCTCTTACGGTATTTGATTGGTAAATTTGGTATGATGTTTTCTAGTCTGAAAAGAGGTTGACTGTGCATTAAACTGATGTCATTTAGGGGAATTAGCAAACACGTTGTTTTTTAAAAGCGACAAAGACACACAAATGAGTGAAAATTAGGGCTTTTCGGTGAAATGAAGACTACTCTGTTAAACTTAGTACAGCCGCAGGTTGTATGAATCTACTTCGGAAGGATTGCACATCGAATTTGCTTGTTTTTAGTTGTTTGGATATTTGTGTTTTAAAGTTGTAGCAGCCGCAGCATGCGCTGAAGTCGATGCACTTAAACATGATCGCACTCCAAAAGCGTCATGTTGAAGTGGAATGGGCCCAACGCTCCGTGCGCCACACGGCAGCTGCTACAGCAGCTTCTACAACTGTTGCAGGGTCTACAGCTGTAGCTACCTCTAAAACAACAAATGCCAGAGCTGCCGCTATTAAAAGCAGACAATTCAAAATTTAAGGAAGACTTGTGTAAGCAGCTGGTTGCAAAATTCGAATTAAATTTCGGTAACATCGACCCTGTGGCAAATAGAAAAGGTGTAAGCTGCATCATATCAAACGCGTAGTAATTCAGTAAGTTCAGTTAAATTGGTATGACTCGGCTTGCAACGTGTGGCATGCCAACTCCACTCGAAGCCGCGAACCTCTCAGCTAGCATACAGCAGCCGCTCACGCCAAACAAATCGCCGATATATGATGTAGTCAGCGCGCAATGGTAGCCCTCTGCAGCGATCAATACTTAGAACGTCATAAGCATCACAAACTATGAAGCCATAAGCGTCACAAACCGAATGTGTACAATATAATCAACTTAGTATAAATGCAAACGTTTGCACAGAACTGAAAACCTTAGAGTATAGCTACACCAACGCTGCAACGGAGTCGCAGCTACGCTGCGACTCTTCAGTGTTCAAGCTGAGAACCACCGGCAAATCAATTAAAACCTTCATTTCAGCGCTTGCATAAGCACTTGAAACATGTAAAGTTTGTGGATTAGTAGGAAAAGGCCCCTGCTCAACCTAATAGCTGCAACCTTAGGGAGCTCATGTCTGTTCCACGTGTCTTAGCAGTCGAATCTAGCTTTTCAATGTAGTCGAAGCACTGTACATGTGTTCTTTCAATTTTATCAATGTCAACTAAAAACAAGCAAATTCGATGTGCAATCCTTCCGAAGTAGATTCATACAACCTGCGGCTGTACTAAGTTTAACAGAGTAGCCTTCATTTCACCGAAAAGCCCTAATTTTCACTCATTTGTGTGTCTTTGTCGCTTTTAAAAAACAACGTGTTTGCTAATTCCCCTAAATGACATCAGTTTAATGCACAGTCAACCTCTTTTCAGACTAGAAAACATCATACCAAATTTACCAATCAAATACCGTAAGAGGTAAACCATAATGACAAATCGTGTACACTTGAGAGCTTTGCAGTCTGTAAGCGAGCTATTAAAAACAGGTTTCGTCTGGTAATGGAGATTGTAGAGAGAAACTCTGCCTATCTCCATGCCTCTCTCATTCTCACTCTCTCAATATCGCTGCGTCCATGCCTCTGTAAATGTCACCTGCTATCCAAAATTAACCAAGTGGGGTTTTTCCATGACTCTAGAATTTCAATGAATTTGAGATTTTTCAGATTTAAGAACCATTTGTGGAATGCATTACACAACTAAAAACATTTGATTGCCTGCCAACTGTCGTAAAAGAGCACTATGCAGGGTCTCAAAACTCCTCTCCATGCAACAGCGCAAACCCTCGGTTCGCTAAATAAACTCTCAACTTAAGTCTCCAAGCTGTGTAGAAAATTATAAGTCTGTTAAGTAAATACTCTCATTCTAAATGTCGCACGTCTACAATTGGCAGGTTTGCTCTACAAACTCGCAATATTCTACTGTGAAGCTAGCTTTGAGTGTGAGTTTTAGGTGTCTGAAATGTAAAAGTTGTAAAACCACCAGGTCAGAAATATAAGCCGCGCATCTCTCTCGCTCGCACGTCTACTTGTCTGCCAAAAGCGCTTCGCTCCCTCTCTCACTCTCGCTCCGTCCCTCTCTCTCTCTCCCTCCAGCTCTGCCAAAACGCCTCTCTCCTCTCTCTCTCTCTCTCGCTCCCTCCCTCTCTCTCTCCCTCCAGCTCTGCCAAACGCCTCTCTGCCTCTCGCTCCCTCCCTCTCTCTCTCCCTCTCTCTCTCTCGCTCATGCGCCATCTGTAAAAGACACTTACTATCCGAAACTGAACCGAGAATTTCAATGAAACTGAGATTTCAGTTTAACTTTTCTCAGATTTAAGTTCATTTTGTTGAAAGATTTGCATAACTAAAAAACAGTTGAATGACAATGTCGCATGAAAAGCTACACGTGCACCTTCACACTGTAAAGTTGCCAGATCGGAAATTTTATAAGACGGTTATTCACTAATTTGAAGTATAACAATCATTATGTGAAAAAGCCACACGAGTTTGAGCAGAACAGAAGTTTCTAGCGAGTGAAAAAGGGTGATGAAGATTGCGACTTAGCCTTCGAAGAAGATATGATGGTGAGGCACGTAATTAAATACTGATGAAGAGCGGTCATTCTAAAAGCAAGACGTCTCAGCTTCTCCATCTATATCGATATTTTGAGTGTAACGATGGATACTAATTTCAGTTTAAGCATTGAATGCGTGAGCAGTAGGAGAATGCAATAGAGCAAAGACACCTGAGTGCTTTGCAAAAGTTGAATACCAAGCCTCTTTGTGTCGTCTTTCAAAATTGCAAGACGACTTAGCCTCCTCATGACTAGAGAAAAAGCGAGCTCTGTGCCCTCTTTCAAAAATTGCCAGAGGACTCAGCCTCCTCATTGCTAGAGCAAAACTACGTTGCTAACTTTAATTTTTATATCTCTCGATAATTTGTGGTAAACGCACACTAGTGAAACCGCCTCTCCATATCTCGAAGAAAGAACATCGAGTCAATATGTAAATGCCCATATTAAGTCTCCAAATTCTCTACAAAATTATACGACTGATTCCTAAAATGTCTGTGTGAACTCACTAAACCTAACTTTAAGTAGTAAAAGTTTGTATGTCACACAAAAACATTTAGCAACTACTAAATATTCATTGCTAAATGGGGCGAGCTGTATTGGTATGCACTGGCAAACGCTGGCTGTATTGGCTTCCACACCAGATGTAAAAGGGGTGTTGGCCAAAATGAATATTCAATGAGATTTGTTCAGCCATGAAAACAATGCCTGTGCAGCTAGACGAGCAAAGCCTAGCTATAATACTGTTGTGCAAGCTTAAAGTTTGGTCTAAGTGTAAGTGCCTAAAAACATTGGCCGCTTGGTTGTAGTATGAAACTGAGTAAAATGCGCTCTGCAATTGATGAGCTCCAAAATTCAAAAACCTTGTAAATTGGGTCTAATGAGCAATAAAATAGCCTTAGTGTACATTGTAAACGAATGCAAGCCCAACGCGAGGCGCCTAGGTGTAAAAGCGCAAATACACTGGCTATAGCAGCTTGCGTAGGCCTATTGTGTAAAAGAACTCAGTTTGTATTTAATGAATAATAAAATGGACTTAGTAAGCCTTGTAAACAATGCTTGTGCAAAGCTGAAACGTGGCAAAAGGGTGCCTTGCATTGCTTGAGCAAAGATGGATGATGGGTATGGGCGCTAGATGAAGGCTAGAGAGTAAAATTGAGTGCTTGCCTATGTGAAAATGATTGAGGTCACTTGAAAGAATTGGTATTTTGCGTGTATAAAAATTGGCTGCCTATGTTTGAAATGCCCAAATAGAATGAATATTCAATGAGCTTTGCTGAGGCCAGTAGAGCGAAAGAAGAAAGGGGAGGGGGAGGGGCACACGCACGCCCCCTATGAAGAGGCACCCTTGAAAATGACCCTTGGCCAAGTTTAATGGTCGTGTGACCTTTGAACTGTACTTGGACCAGATTATGCTTCAAGCGCCACTAAGGAATTTATGCTCATATCACCATAGGGGTATTTATGCCCATATCACCATAGGGTATTTATGCCCTTATCACCATATATATATGGTATTTATGCCCATTTCACCATAATGATAACTACTTAGGCCTAATAGTTTACAGTCGCGTGACTGCGCAGGCGGACCCAGCCAAAATCTGAGATGGAGCCCGTACAGAGTCTGATAATTAGGCTCTTTTGAACAAATATGAAGTTACACCACGGCCTCCATGGAGGCGCGTTTCAACTACAACATCGTCTAGCTATCGATAGACGATATTGTAACATATTTCCAAACGATAATTATCGTAACCGTAATCGTAACCTAAAATTTATAAAGCGATACTCTAAATCTAAGCGCAGGGCAACAGCTTCATTCACTGCGAGCGCTGCCAGTGTTATTTCTATTAACTGTAACTGTAACTGAAATAGCAAAATAACTGAAAAATGTCTTGCAGTTAACTGTAACTGTAACTGAAACTGAAAAATACTGAATAACTGAAACTGTAATAGTAACTGAAAAACGAAAACTGTATAACTGAAAAATAACAAAAGTTAACTGAAAAATAAAACGTGATTGTTTTCTTACTTACTTTTTGAATGGTAATCCTACTCTAGTCTATGGTCAGTTTTCTATGCTCATTTCACTTCTGATTTCTTTTCAGTTTTCTATGATAGTTTCACTTGTGGTTCCTTTTCAGTTTTCTATGCTAGTTTCACTTCTGGTTCCTTTTCAGTTTTCTATGTTCATTTCACTTCCGGTTCCTTTTCCTTTCGTTGTGTTGTCGTTGGCGCTAAACCGTACATTTGTAAAACAATCCACGACTACGAGAATAATGTTTAAGCCAAGTAGGGGTCGAAAAGTAGGAAGAAGCCTGTGGGAACATTTTGTTTACGAAGCCGCAGACGAAAAAAGTTGATATTGTGTTCACACCGTTGCTGGCAAGGACGTTTAAAACCACGAGTGTGGCACGCTAATTATCGGAACAGAGCAAGTGTTAATCTGGACGTCGTGTTTTCCTTAAAGTAAACCGACAATACCGGTACGTTAAATCGCATTGATTTGCTGCGTAAATATTTCTGGTAACTATTCAGAATACTTGTGGTCATTGTGTTATTAGTCATGACTTGTGAAAAAATAACTGATGCTATAAGTGAAAAATAAAGAGAAATAACTTAAACTGTTACTGAAAAATAAATAAAAATAACTGAAACTGAAAAATCTGATTTCAGTTAACTTTAACTATAACTTTAACTGAAAAATCATAAATTAGATAACTATAACTGTAACTGTAACTGAAAAACCATAACTGAAATAACACTGGCGCTGCGTCATGTTAGAGAGGTTGTCCAGAGATGATGTAAAGCCGAGAGCGATTGCAAGAGACCAGAGAGGAGGCAAAGAAGCAACCACCCTTGGAAGGCAGATTAGCTTCTGTCCACAACGTTTCTCGTTCCTTGTCGATTTTATCGAATTTATACGTAGGCCTACAACATCAGCGTCGCATTGTAAGACGCTAATTTTAAAATTTCTTTAGGCGTTTTAGTCGTTTTTAGTTATTTTTGGGAGTACTTAATATGGTCTTCCTACAAAGGCTGCAGTTTTTTTGGATCTTCCGATTTCGGAAGAAGAGAAACGAAAAATGTGATGCAGAATTCAAGCACTATAGCTAGCTGTCTTCTGTTATCAGCAGATAGAGTGCTTACGGCTTCAAGAAAAGGAGCTTTGTCCAAGTTCATGCTTTTCACGGAGCTGGGCAAAAAGAGAAGTTTCAGGTTTCATTTGTGTTGCGGATGGCTTCCGAGGTAGAGAGGCGGCTTTTGTCATGTATTCAGCCGCCCTTTCCCTCTTTTTCTGGGCGTTCTGCACGAGCTCAACTTCTTTTTATCCATCTAGTTTAACTTGCGGGAATCTTGCTTGCTTGAATGTTTGCTTGCTTGAATGTTTGCTTGCTTGAGTCACAGGCTAAATTGTCAAATCTTGCGACGACTAGTTCGATCACTTACAATCATTCAATCGTCGTGAAACTTGGCATATAGACTCGCCCTCGCACACACTTCATTCTATCAAAATTTCACCTCCCCAAAAAGGCTAGCTTATAGAATCGGGGACTAAACTTTTCGAATCGGGGAATCACCTTTTCCCATCGATATCTATATTTAGAACGTTCTAAATATAGATATCGGGCGACGTAATGAACGCGGACTATATATTTGTAGAGGTGACTGCTTCATAAGACGCATTATGGGATACTAGATGGATATAGTAAAAACTTTGTTTTTACTATTGGCTGTATTTTTATCCATCTAGTTTAACTTGCGGGAATCTTGCTTGCTTGAATGTTTGCTTGCTTGAATGTTTGCTTGCTTGAGCCACAGCTAAAAAGTCAAATCTTGCGACGACTAGTTCGATCACTTACAATCATTCAATCGTCGTGAAACTTGGCATATAGACTCGCCCTCGCACACACTTCATTCTATCAAAATTTCAGCTCCCCAAAAAGGCTAGCTTATAGAATCGGGGACTCAACTTTTCGAATCGGGGAATCACCTTTTCCCATCGATATCTATATTTAGAACGTTCTAAATATAGATATCGGGCGACGTAAATGAACGCGGACTATATATTTGTAGAGGTGACTGCTTCATATGACGCATTATGGGATACTAGATGGATATAGTAAAAAACTTTGTTTTTACTATTGGCTGTATTTTATTTATCCATCTAGTTTAACTTGCGGGAATCTTGCTTGCTTGAATGTTTGCTTGCTTGAATGTTTGCTTGATTGAGCCACAGCTAAAAAGTCAAATCTTGCGACGACTAGTTCGATCACTTACAATCATTCAATCGTCGTGAAACTTGGCAGACAGACTCGCCCTCGCACACACTTCATTCTATCAAAATTTCAGCTCCCCCAAAAAAGGCTAGCTTATAGAATCGGGGACTAAACTTTTCGAATCGGGGAATCCCTTTTCCCACACGCAGCGTTGTGATTGGCCAGCGTTGCCATTGGCTGCAACAGAAACGGGTGCGGTGCTTGATTAAACGGACGCTATGTTGTAAAATGAACGCGGACTATATATTTGTAGAGGTAACTGCTTAATATGACGGATTATAGGATACTAGATGGATATAGTAAAAAACTTTGTTTTTACTATTGGTTCTTTTATCTTATCTTCTATTTAGATGATCCAAAATGGAAATGACCGAGATCTTTTTCGCTTCTGGGGCCACTCTGAAATTATTCTTTTAGCTGTGATGATGATGATGATGATGATGATGATGATGATGATGATGATGATGATGATGATGATGATGATGATGATGATGATGATGATGATGATGATGATGATGATGATGATGATGATGATGATGATGATGATGATGATGATGATGATGATGATGATGATGATGATGATGATGATGACAGCAGTAACAACACCAACTACAATAAACGGCAAAAGTAATTAAAAGTAATAGACTGACATTAACAGTAGGCGCCTCAATGAAATAAGTGAAGCAAAGGTATACCAATGAGGGAGTGAGAGTAGTAGTAGTAGTAACAGCAGCAGCAGCAGCAGCAGCAACAACAACAACAACAGCAGCAACAGCAACAGCATCAGTACTATTCAGTAGTAGTAGTAGTTATTGTTGCTGCTGTTGTTGCAGTGGTGCTGATGGTAGTATAGTAGAAGTAGTGGTAGTGGTAGCTGTTGCTGTAGTCTAGAGTTTGATGACTGATAATTAGCTTACAAACGATCGGAACAAGCGAACCACTCGCATTGCACTAAACAAACTCAAACACCCACTTTCCCATAAGGCTGGGTACCTGAAAAGCACTACATTATAGGAATTATCTCGTATTACTCTATCTCAGGGGTGGGCAAACTATGGCCCGCGGGCCAGATCCGGCCCGCCAACGCTTTTTATCCGGCCCGCCAACGCATTTTATCTGGTCCAAACAATTCTTCAGAAAAGTAAAAAGTCATAAAATTAAGACCGAAAGAAGAATTCCTCATGCTGCTTTCTTATTTGCTATTCTGGTTTGTATTATTCGCATCCACTTGCATCTGTGAACAAACATTTTCAACTTTGAAGATAAACAAATCCAAGTAAAAATCTCAGTTGGCTGATCTAAATTTCAACTCCATAATACGAATGTGAACTTAGTCTCTCGAAGCCGTTATTATCGGCTTCTCCAGCTCCGAGTGGTTCTCGCACTTTCTCGTGATGCCCTATAGTGGCTCTTGCTTTCGTTACTAGTCGAATTGACCACTGTTCATCGACTCTCCTTGGCCTCACCTTGGAGTTCTGGGGTGACTAGATCGGGTTCTGTGCTCGGCTGCTTGCATGGCTCAATGTGCGAATTCTCAAAATCGGCTCTGTCTTTGCCTACATGCGATGTGTTGCACTGTCTTGCTGCCTGTGGCCCAACGGATCTCATACCAGATTCCTGCTTTGGTTTCACGCTGCACCCTCGGCTGTGCTCTATTTTACCTCAGGGGTGATCTCTGCCGCCCAGTGGCCGACGTTGTAGCAGGCCCTCCATCTGGAATGATCTACCATCGGAGCTGCGTTTGCTACCTCTGACCAATCTAACTGCTCATAAATCACTTGTCTTTTTTCAATAGCCGTGTCTGGGCTAGGAACACCCTGAGTAGGTTTGTTGAAGGTGAGCCATATAAGTGCCCAGAATTAATGAATGCAACCAGCGCAATCACCATGGATTAAGAAAAAAATGTTATGCATGTTCACAGTTGCATACATCTCACAAGTAACAGCCAAAGTACAATTAATTTTAATTCGGTAAACTTTTTTAATTTTAGTTGTTATTAAAAGTTAGAAATTTTGTATGTGGCCCCCCGAATTTTTTTGACGTGTAATGTGGCCCAATGTGCCAAAAGTTTGCCCACCCCTGCTCTATCTACTTGCTTTAGCCCACTAGATACGTTCATTCGGTGCAAAATCGAACGAAGACATAAATAGGAGACGATATAAAACGAATAGACTTTGGTCCGTAGAAGAATTCCGCAATTATGGTTCCCAGTGTGTTTCCCCGCCCGACAACGCAATAAACCCCTCAACAATGCCGCCATATTTCGCCCAAACGTTTGTAATTCTGGTACACTACGATGACCGGCGATGACCATTACAACCCCCACCGATGACCAACACCAGTTTAATACACCCCCAAGGGCCGAGGAGGTGGTTAAATCCCCCCGGGTATCGATGCATAAAACCGTTACAGGACTCGACGATTTTCTTACGATGGTTGGGCCAGATGGAGGACGCCTGTAACTGGAGGACCTCGTCATAGCTGACCCTTCCGTGTAAAGGAGAGTTATGGGTGAATGTACTGTTACTGGTCTGTGGCCGGCGCTGGACATCCTGCCGTGAAGTGTCGTAAAATAATTGCGATGAGAACCGTAACAGGTGTTCGATGTGGCGCCCGACTTCAAATCGCCCGACGAATCCGATACTGAAGAGACAGGCAGGAGGGCAGACAGGCAGACAGACAGGCACACACAGACAGGAAGACAGACAGACAGGCAGACAGACAGAGAGACAGGCAAGCAGGCAAGCAGACAGACACGCATATACGCAGACAGGCAGACTGACAAACATACTGGCAGACAGACATACAGACAGACAGGAAGACAGACAGGCAGATAAGCTGCAGACGGTTTGCAGGCGGACGTTCGGCGAGAAGGCTGGAAGAGGGGCGACAAGATTACATGTATATGCTGGATGCACACACAGACAAGAAAGACAGTTGGACAGGCAGACAAACAGATAGACGGACAAACAGGCAGAGATACAGGCAGACATTACATTACACTGGTATTGTATTTATTTATGCAGACACAAACGAACGGGTGGACGGACGGACAGGCAGACAGACAGACAGACAGACAAGGTAGACAAGGCAGACACAAAGACAGAGAGACAAGGCAGACACACACAGACAGAATGGTTCATTTACTAAACTCTCTAGAATACATGTAAAAGTGGAACATGGTTGTTAAATGGACCAAAACAACCAGATCGATCGATACGAAAACAAAACAACTCGTTAATTCTTCTAATGATCTTTGACTATCCTTTGCAGATGAATTAATGAGCCAGTCGCAGTCGATTCATTTCTCAACATGTCTCGCTTCAGTGGCGTGGCGCTGCGGTAAATAGCCCTATAAGATTAATTCGCCCGAAATTACACTAAATTACACTGTGCTACACCCAATTACACTTCCTTGTAGCCTGACTCCACTGAATGGCTGATACAGGTTGCATTGAAGCTCTGACAGAAGCCTACTTATCGTAAACTCGAAATTTCTAAAGCGCCATTTAAAAGCTAAGAGGAGGGCACCAGCTTATTCACGAGCGCTGCGTATTGTATAGTCAGAATGGTGCCCAGTGATGCCAAGCGAAGATCCAAGTCCGGTTGCCAGAGACCAGAGAGAGAGGAGACAGAAGAGCTACTAAGACGAGTTTCATTGAAGACGAGAGGGCTTGCAAAGTGAAGCATCAGTAGGAAAAGGGGCGGCGCTACAGCAGGGCAAGCCAGGACAAATGCCCAAGTACAAAAACCCTTGCCCTGGTCGTTGCGCTGCCACAAGGCTGCCAGAATTTTTGGCCCTGCCGAGAATTTATTTGGTGCATAAATCGCCCCTGCACTGGTTGCTTCTATGCAGGGCTGCATTAAGGCTAGTGCGAGCCCGGGTGCTGTGATAGTGTGATTACCTTCCAAAGGCCCCTTCTGACAACCACCGGTCCACCACGCACATATTTATAACATGCTTACTAGTGAGTATTAATTGCCTAAAGACACAATTAATACACAATAAACGTTACATTACTATCTGCACACGCAATGATTAGTGTCAGGTAAATAAGTAATTAAATTAATTGTAACTTCGTATTTATTTATGTCAAATAACTATAAGTAATTAAATTAATTACTTGGCCTACTTCGTATTATTTATGTTGCAGCATTTTCGCTAGATTTAACAGTAGGTTAATAACAAGCATGTTAAAAAATTTCTTCACTTCCGAAAATGAGGGCCCCTCAAAATTTCGGGCCCGGGTGCTGCAGCACCCTTAGCACCCCTTAATGCGGCCCTGCTTCTATGACTACCATGGTTACAAAAAATGTATGTGTAGGAATTCTTGAAGATGTGGGTTTTAATTTTAATTGGAAAGCCCGAGTTTTGATAGAGGAGCCTGAGGCAGATAACTCACATGTGCATCTGCGGATAATGGTGCATCTAAGCTACGTATGGTGATGCCAGTCTCAAGCCTGTATAAAGGAAGAGGGCGACGCTAATCGTCTTAATTAAGCCTATGACAGAGCGTCGTTTAAAAGCTGCAACAAGCCTGTAGGAGGCTGAATTTTAGACTCCTGTTTTTATCCGAGTATATAATGACTTTGGTTAATACATACTAGGACAAAAACCCCCCAGCGAATAAACACTCCAAGAGTGTTTTCGTTTAAGATCGGACCAAATGACTTGGGAGTTGATTCTTCCAAGGACATATTGACTGGGGGAGTTAATTCTTCTAGGACAAATTGAATGAAGGAGTTAATTCTTCCTAGGACATATTGACTTGTGAGTTAATTCTTCCTAGGACATATTGACTGGGGGAGTTAATTCTTCCTAGGACAAATTGACTGGGGGAGTTAATTCTTCCTAGAACAAATTGACTTGGGGTTAATTCTTCAGGACAAATTGAATATGGGAGTTATTCTTCCTAGGACAAATTGACTGGGGAGTTAATTCTTCCTAGGACATATTGACTTGGGGAGTTAATTCTACCTAGGACAAATTGAATGGGAGAGTTAATTCTTCCTAGGACAAATTGAATGAGGGAGTTGATTCTTCCTGGGACTAAATGACTTGTGGAGTTGATTCTACCTAGAACAAATTGAATGGGTGAGTTGATTCTTACTAGGACAAATTGAGGCGAATATTTAGTATCGGGGTGCGTAAGTTTACTGGCATTTCACAGTATCTTTTGGCATGCTGCGAGGAAGGTACCATGTTTTCTAATGACGACACTAACCCTAACCCTGATAACTACGTCTAACCTTGCCCTAACCGACTCTCACGACGCCTAGCCATGACCCTAACAGACACCCACGAAACCTACGCACTCCGATTCTAAATGTTTACCCAACTTGACTGGGCGACTCATTATTACTATCATTATCACTGTGTAGCCGGTATTTGACTGTTTTCGTTTGGAGGAGTTTTCTTCGTTGTTAATTGGTCCAACACCGAAGATACTTCTTATCTAAGACTACGCCATTCAATTTGTCCTAGGAAGAATCAGCTCCGCAAGTCATTTGGTCCCAGGAAGAATCAACTCCCTCATTCAATTTGTCCTAGGAAGAATTAACTCCCCAGTCAGTATGTCCTAGGAAGAATTAACTCCCAGTCAATTTGTCCTAGGAAGAATTAACTCCCCAGTCAATGTGTCCTAGGAAGAATTAACTCCCTCATTCAATTTGTCTAGGAAGAATTAACTCCCAGTCAATTTGTCCTAGGAAGAATCAACTCCCCAGTCAATATGTCCTAGGAAGAATAAACTCCCCAGTCAATATGTCTAGGAAGAATTAACTCCCCAGTCAATTTGTCTAGGAAGAATCAACTCCCCCAGTCAATATGTCCTAGGAAGAATTAACTCCGATTCAATTTGTCCTAGGAAGGTCAATTTGTCCTAGGAAGAATTAACTCCCCAGTCTTAGGAAGAATCAACTCCACAAGTCATTTGGTCCCAGGAAGAATTAACTCCCCAGTCTATATGTCCTAGGAAGAATTAACTCCCCAGTCAATATATCCTAGGAAGAATTAACTCCCCAGTCAATTTGTCCTAGGAAGAATTAACTCCCCATTCAATTTGTCCTAGGAAGAATTAACTCCACTGGAGTGTCTATTCACCAACAGGAGTGTCCTAGTAACAATACACTCCAGCAGTCAATTATTCCTAGTAAGAATTAACTCCACGCGTCAATAAATCCTGGGATAAATAGACTCCGGAGTGTTTAAAAGGGGGAGTCTATTCAGCCTACTACAAGCCTGCTTGGTCGTGCATCAACTGTTGTAGCCCTACTTCAAAGGCAATACTTCGTATACGGCCTACTTATCCTAAAACAGACTCAATTTACAGCAACGAGCTTTGCAATAAATCATTATAACATGAGCCTCATCAGTGGAAGCGTGTAGTATTGTTTTTACCGACATAAACATTTCCTGCATGCACACAGATACAGTGTACTCGCCTCCATAAAAGTATTCAGGGCGTAACGGAAAGGCCCCAGAGCGAATTAAGGAACAGTGGCGAGCGTTTAATATGTGCCCTGAAAGATTATGTATTAAGACGCCGTAGGCAAACTGCGTAGTAATACAAATTAGACAATAAAATAGTACTAAATTTCTTGCACGATTGTTGTAGCTCCAGTGCACATACGTTGACAGAGATGCACGGACATTATGAAAACATCGTACATCGCCCAGAAAATGATGATACAAACACAGACTGCAATTATTGTAGTTCTGGCCATTTTGTTTATGAGTTTATGTACACATCTCATCTCTTGCTATTTCTGCGCAGGTCTTTCACTTAAACCCGAAAACTCTCCTTTCCACGAATCCAACCCCGATCTCACCTGTTTCCCTTAACTCGTACACAGCTTCAGTTCTTATAAGCAACAACCACCTAAGCTGTCTTTCTGCCTGCCTGACCCTTTGAATCTTGACCGGGAACCGATTTTGACATACCTGCCTGTCGATTTTGCTTTGACTGAGCACTTGTGAATAAGCTGGTTCCTACCACTTTGCAGTTTTTTGGCATATGTATAAATTTTGATACTACTATAATGCTCGTCGCAAGAGATACCAGAGAGAGGAGGGTCCATAGAGTAGTGGTAACATCACTGGTGTGAAGAGCAGTAGGAAGCGGGATCGCTTCCCGCAACCCTCCCAAAGGTCCACTCAGCCTATCATTCGCGAGATGGTGCATTGGTAAAATGAGATGTAGGACGTGATGGGCGCCTTGCATGGCTGCCGTATACAGTTAACTTCGACTCCTGTAATAACTGGTGATCATCCGTTCATACTGAATTGTAATCATACTCCGTTTGTCGGTTTGAATTAATCAAGAATATGATGATTATTATTATTTTTTACCCGAGGTATCAAGGATCCCTCAGGTGGCCTAAAAAGTCGGAGACTGCTGGAAAAGACTATTATTCTGGAATGGTGCTGTTGTTGTTATTATTATTATTATTATTATTATTATTATTATTATTATTATTATTATTATTATTATTATTATTATTATTATTATTATTATTATTATTATTATTATTATTATTATTATTATTATTATTATTATTATTATTATTATTATTACTATTCTTATTATTATTATTATTATTATTATTATTATTATTCCTATTATTCCTATTATTATTATTATTATTATTATTATTATTATTATTATTATTATTATTATTATTATTATTATTATTATTATTAAATGAGTCAGCATTCCACAACATGGAAACAGGAACGCATAGATAAATCTGGTATATCTGAACAAGTTTTGGACCGCAACAACACAACAATAATAGGATAACCGCCACTAGCAACAAGACACCAACAATGGGACAACAGTCACTATAAACAATACACAACACTGGGACAACAGTCACTAATAACAATGCGACAACAATAGGACAAAGGCTTCAAACGTGCTGCATTGTTACAATTGGCGATTGCAGAAAAACGGATGTTTACCCGCAGGGTAGACGTAATGATGAAAGGGACTGAAGCTTTTGTGGATAAAGTTTGTGTGTATGTATGCATGTATGAATGAATGTATGTATGAATGTATATATGTATGTATGTATGTATGTATATGCGTATGTATGTATGTTTGTATGTATGTATGTAATTATGTATGTATGTAAATGTATGTATGTATGTATGTATATATGTATGTATGTATGTATTTATGTATGTTTGTCTGCCAGACAAGATAGACATACATACAGACAGACAAGTAGACAAAAGATATACAAGAAGAGAGACAGTTTATGTATGCATGCATGTATGTATATATGTATGCAAGAGTACAAGTATCTATATATACGTTTATGTATATATGTATGCGTGAACTCACGAATGCATGTATATGTATATGTATATCTGAACATTTACATAGCGCCTTTTAAGGACCTCTCAGTAGTGCGACATGTGGTGACAAAACAACTACATCAACTGTCGATAGGGCAAGTTGAGGAGTGGCCAATTCGCTCTCATGGACCACGCGTAAAACAATCGACGAGCAAACCACTTAAGAGAACCGTTCTTGTTAATTGGATGGAGGCGTATCATTATGGATCGAGACCTGTAGCTGATCCTTGGATACGGTAATTTTACATGGATCGAGACCTGTACACAGTGTACAGTATACTGTAGCTAATCCGCAGGATAGGGTCTAGTGTAATTATCTGAGCAGCTACTCTAACTACTCGATCGTTCTGGTACATTGCAACATTTCGACGGCTGTGTGGGTGGATGAGTGGTGCACACTGGTGTGTATGGTTGCTCTCGTGATGGTTTCACCTTTATGTTTGCATTGGGAATATCGTCTATTAGTTTGACCATGTGAATTGGCCAATAACCTCAGCTGCATTAATGGCAATGTTTCGGAATGCACTCGATTTGACCTTCATTATTTAGAAGTGCTGTTAGGATAAGCTATACGCCCACTCTAAAACCCTCTGTCGTCGATTTTATGCATTTATGATTTTATGCTCATGCACTTTCTTCGAGGTGGGACTTATAATGAGATGGGTTTCTACCCACTGGTTCAGACTTGATTGAAGATAGATATCATCCACATAATATTAGCTGTGACCTACTTAAAAGTCGTTATAGTGAGTGTCAAGATACATATATACATACACAAATATCTACATACATATACATACCATAGATGAATGCATATAAGCATACAACTCACTAATACTCCCAGCCAAAGTACCTTCGCTAACTCTCACCATCCAGCCATTCCGCTCAGCCCGATCATACTCTATATCTCACTCTCCCTCTTACCCCAGTCACTATTCTCCTGTTTCTCCAAATGATCGATATCCCATACTGAACTTCTCTTTGAATTCCACAAATTCTTAGTTCCTCCATCAATACCGCCACTGACCTACCGTTATCTGCCTCAGGATTCTCTACCTATCACCCCACAGGCTTTCCACTTCAAATTGAAGTATCACCTCTTCAAGAATTATTCCTACCCTAATCCATCCGATCCTATGCCTTCCAAGCTTTCTCGTCCTCAACGAAACCAGCCTTAGCACTGTTAGCAGCCGTTCTGTCTCCTCTCTCTGGTCTTTCTGGCAACCGGATTCGGACTTCCACTTGACATTGCCCTCTAGACAACCCCTCTGATACGACGCAGCGCTCTTGAATAAGCCGGTGCCTTGCGCTTATATTCAGTGTAGCGCTTTAGAAATTTCAAAGTTACGATTACGATTACTAGTTTACACACCTGTAAAAATAACACGCTAAGTTACACGCCTTTAAAAGTTAAAACAAACGTTGAGAAACTCACAAGAAACGTATTCAGGATAAAACGAATATGCGACCCAAAGTAAGCAGAGGAAAAAGGTGTCAAAAACCAGAGATAAAGAGTTCAAAGGGCACAAAGGAGTAGTTTTAAGGATTACCGTTGAGATCGACGTAGGCGCGGACGAACTGAAGAGCCAGTCTTTTGCTTCGTGTCAGAGCCTCAGCCATCACCTCATCACTTACAACGTACCTAGAACAGAATGCATTTCCTCTTTTCAGTTCAGGTAGGCCATTTCTGTTTACTATTTAATAAAGAAGATGATTAGCGTCGCCCTCCTCTTAATCCAGGCTTCGAACTGGCACCACTCCACTTCAAACTAATGTCTTCAACCTCTTCCGTCTTGCCGTCTACTAAGACTTTCTCTAAGCCGTAAGTTAGGTAAGTGAATTCATGCATATCCACCGAAATCGTTAAACCTCACGGAGGAATTTTAAATCATTCACGCACTTGGAATAGTCCATCCACAAAGATGATCAAAGGATTTAACTTTTCTTTCACACCAAGTAAAATATTCCATCTGTGCATTCCTTTTTTACCCATTCGTCCACCATTGCATTTATCCATCGACTGGGCGAACCTGGACAACTACCCGTTCGTCCAACCATCCTCTATATCCATCCTTCTAGAATAAGCTCCTAACAACCTGCAACATGAATTCCTCAGCCTCTCTTTGTATCTTTTCTGCAAGTGCTTAAAGACCATTCTGCTCGATCGTGGCTTTATTGTCTTAGGTAAGTGAATTTATACATATCCACCGAAATCATTAAACCTCAAGGAGGAATTTTAAATCATTCACGCACTTGGAATAGTCCATCAACAAAGAGGATCAAAGGATTTTAACTGGACATTCTATTCGATCGTGGTTTCATTGTCTTAGGTCTGATGAGTCTCTCTCTCTCAAGCGGCGCTATATAAATTTACAATTACAATTAGCCCTCATTATCCTCATACCATGATACATGTACCAGCTGAACTTTCCTCTGATACTACTTACTCGGGTGTGTCGATGTCTGAGGCGAGTAGGATGTCTTCGATCGATTGGCTGCTTCTCTTGCCGAACCCGTGGCTGATGCGGTCGGCCGCTCCTTCCTTGAAGCCACGCCGCGAGCGGATGCCCATGATTCCACCATACTCCTCAGCAACTGGGAAAGCCCTCGCCAGCATCACAGATAGGATGAACATCATCAGCAGGACCATGGGACCGGATACGTATGACCTCATCTTCCGTGTCTTGGTTTTAATGCACCACCTGTACGATTAAGACAACAATGCTGATGATAATGGGGAAGACAATGATGAAGAAGAAGGTGGTGATGATGAAGAAGAA